>CAUYRH010011855.1:0-36203 GCA_963574655.1 Perodicticus potto | reverse complement strand
TCTCTCTCTCTCTCTCTCTCTCTCCTTCCTTCCATCCTTCCTTCCTTCCTTCCTTCCTTCCTTCCTTCCTTCCTTCCTTCCTTCCTTCTTTCCTTCCTTCCTTCCTTCTTTCCTTCATTCTCTCTCTCTCTCTCTCTCTTTCCTTTCTTCCTTCCTTCCTTCCTTCCTTCCTTCCTTCCTTCCTTCCTTCCTTCCTTCCTTCCTTCCTTCCTTTCTCACTGTTCCGGAGACTGGGAAGTCCAAGGTCAATGTGTATGCCACTTCAATATCTGATGAGGGCTAGCTCTCTCGTTCACAGATGGTGTTCTCCAGTTGTGTCCTTACATCCTGGAAGGAGCAGTCCAGCTCTCTGGGAGGGGTGTGGTGTGTGTGTGTGTGTCGGTGGGGTGGAAGACTTAAAGGGCACTAATCTTTTCACCTAAGAATATCATATTAGGAATAAAGTTTCATCATATGGATTTTATGGGGACATCAACTTTCAGATCACACTAATGTCTTTTTATTTTATATTAAAATCTGTGTAAAGTCTTGGGAAAGAGCAAAGCTAAATACCTACCATTCATTGGCAGTAAATAACTACAGTAGTCCCTAAAGTTGAGCTCTCACTTTTGGTATCTCTAAATCAGGAAAGCCCATTGTGTTGGCAATTGTTCACTTCTATATTCTTTCATGGGAAGATGAGAAACTACACTCCCTGGCCTCCATGCATTTCTGGTCAGGAAACTGTGACCTGTATGATGTGTGCCACCACCATTCTGAGGCCATCAAAAGACCTGGAGTGATTCTCTAGCTTCTGTCATCTCATTCAGACTGAGACAGCAAATGGGTCATTTCTCAGCCTGGATCCCTGAATCATTATGTGGAACAAAGTGTTCTTATAAGTCATGGTATGACTGAGAAATCCAATGTTATATGTTAAGCCTTGAGAATTAGAGGTTATTTTATATCTAGTCTGTTTTACCTAATGCTCTATACCCTGACTCTCAATAGCCACAGCGTCTTTACTCCCCTTACCTTTTGCTTATCAATCTGTGCTCTAATTATCTATTTTCAAATGAGTTCTCTCCGCTAATGGTACTTTGAAGGTAGAGTTAACGCCATGTATCCACATTTACTCAGAATATATCAGCTGAAGAGATGAATGGCAGGGTTTAAGTCTTTCAGTGTAACACACTGAGTGAAATTGATGCTTGTAATTATAACTATATGGATGAGATAATGTAGATATATTAGCAGTAAAAATGAAAAATTACAACAATGTAATTGCAGTTATGTATGATATTTGAGGGAAATTTCTAACTTTTCTTTCTTCAGCTTCTTTTAATTCATTAATGTAGGTAGGATTTATTGCACACCTAGTAATCATATGCTGTGTTTCTTCCTAGGATATGACTTTAAGAATAAAAAGAGACTGTGTGGATTGAATTCTAGGACTTAAAACCTTATCCAAGGTATCAAAAAAGTCATAATAGACTTCCTTTGTTAAAAGTCATGTATAGCCATATCTGTTTAACACTTGGTGGAAGGATTTTAAAGGCTACTTTCTATATCGAGTACATTATATCCAAATACTAATGTATTTTTTTGCTGAACTAGTTGCATGTTAATAGTGAATAGAGATAAACGTCTAAATATGTTAGCTCTAAAAATGTATGTACTAGAGTTCTTTATTTCTTTCTATCTTTTCTCTTTTTTCTCCTCCACGGACGTTAACTCTTGTTCCAATAAAATACCCATGTATTCCTCAAAAATTATTTGTTACTACAGCCAGCAAATTTTGACAACCATATTTTGGTTCTGTTGTTTACTTGTTGTAGATGTGCATGGAATTTCAGTTCCATAGGTACATGAAAAATACGATATCAAGTCTTTTGTAGTGTCCAATTTGGCACATATAGCATCTGAGCATAGTGTGAACATTCAGTAAGTAGTCTGTACAGAGATGGATTACATGGATTTTCTTAAATATCTAAAACAAGAAAAGCCTTAATTAAATTACATAGCATAAGTTTTTATATTTGTAGTATAAAATTTATATTTTTAAGGTACATACTATATGAAGATCACTCTTCTAAGTGCAGAGAACATATCAAGGAAGAAACAAAGGCAAAACATTTCTCTCTTGTAATCGCTCTAGAATTTCTACATTGAAATTCTAGAATATGGGGGCAGTGCCTGTGGCTCAATGGAGTAGGGTGCTGGCCCCATATGCCAGAAGTGGTGGGTTCAAACCCAGCCCTGGCCAAAAACTGCAACAACAACAACAAAAAAGAAATTGTAGAATATGAAGATTAGAAACACTAAGGGCGAAGAAAAATCTGTTGAAATGACAATGGCATTTCAGAGGACAATGATGATTCTGCTGATAACAGGGGCAACGATAATGTTAATGATATTTTTCATAATTTGATATGGAAATTATGAATGAATATCTAACATCATAGAATATGAATATCTAATAAGCTTTGTTAAAAAATTAAATATAGTCTCATCATGAGGAGCTGTAGTCTATTTTTCTAAGACTGCTAATAAGCCTTCTTTTTTAATCTCTGTCTTTATACTCAGGATGAATGAGAGGTGACTGTTGACCACTACCGGGTTGTTCCTGTGAGAAATACCCTGAAAATATGTTTTTAAAAATTGTCTTTAAAAAGGAAAAACATAATATTCATTTCATGGATTGGATTAGTTAAAATCTAAGTAAGTAACATGATTAAAGAAATAGCAGATGAATTATTGTTAAGAAATGAAATGGAATTCTCATTTTAAAATTTTAGACATTTCAGTATGTCAAATACAACTTGAGAAGATACCTTCTGAATAGTGCACATACTGCTTTATACTATAAGGTAAACATTTTTCAAGATATGTAAGTTTTTACAGTGTTTCTTTTTTTATTTTACCTTACTTCCAAGAGATCTAAATATGGAAGAACCAATTCAGAGATATTTCCTTTCAGTTATTGTATTTCTGCATGATTTGGTAACATGTCTTTTTGGAATACAAGTTTTGACCTTAGGAGATCTGATGTTTGTTTCCAACCTGCTGATTTCTTTACTGATCTTACCCAAGTCACACAACCTCCTGCTTGAGTTTCCTTGTCTGAAAAACAGAGATAGAATAGTTTCATGCTGTTACCATTAGGATCAAATATGAATAGCTCTGAAGCCCTTGGTATAGACAGGAATCGAGGAACAGTGAGACAGTATCACAAAACACAATAACTTTGACCTGATCCAGCACACCCGGTACTTACCCTCTGTTGCCAAAGCAGTTTATGTGATAAGTAGTCACAACTGTTACTTAAAACTTGACTTTTTCAAAAGTCAAAGTCAAGTCATCTGTTACGTTCTTTTAGGATCCCATTCTCATGCATTCTCTGGAATTTTAAAGCCAGAGATAGAAATAATTAGGGAGAGGAGAGAAGAGATGCATCTTTAGGAGCAAGGGTGACTGACATTCCATCTCCCCCAGGCTCTGCTCTGTCCTACCAGCATTCTGTATCCAGCTTTTATGTCAGGCTCCATCCTCCAATAGGCAATTCACTGAGATCACTTAACACACATCAACTTGTATGCTCGGCAGTGCCTGAGTTTGAAATACCTGGTCTCGTCACTCAGGGAGCTTAGGCACAGCTAGGTGACATAATGGTAACATGAAAACAGCAACAAAAGACTCAGAAGTATACAGGAAGGTTCTATGAAACAGATGATAACTGGTGCAGGTTTTATCAGACATATATTGTTACTATTTTCACCAGGACAAAACAGCTGCCCTATTCAATCCCTTTGAGTTAGTTCTACTCAGATTGACCTGCTGTATAATTACCACACACACGCCCAATGCTGTCTCGTCTAATGTCTATAAATACATTTATCATCTCGGCTTTACAATTTTACATTAAATTAATTTAAAAATATACCTTTAGCTATCAGCACATTTTTTTCTTTTCACAAGTTGTGAAAACTGCAATTCTACACCCTAGCAGACTTGACATCTTCCCTTTATTATAAATATTTTTAACACTCAAACTTCTATCCAAAAAATGAAATGCACAGATAATAATCTATATGCTATATATATATATATATATTTTAAATCACTAGAAGATATAAATGTAATACAAATAAAAGATGATAAAAGTATCTTGCAATAAAATATTATATACATTTCAGTATGGAAAAACTTGGATGTGACTACACATAGAAGAAAAAATGAAATAAAAAGTTTCTTGCGCCTCTATGTAGGCTATTCATCAATGCAAAAGCTACAAATGAGATTGATACAAATGTGTTGTACTGGAGTTTTAAACATTGACATTGCTATTGTGTTTGATTTTCTGAAACTGTGAACATCTCTTAGGAAACAGATTAACATCTTCTGTTGCTTTACATCATTATTCCTGTTTGGGAAAATACAGCATATGTAGTATTAAAACTGGACAAAACCATTTTGTCTATATATTAAATGAAGTGTCATGTTAGACAAAGAGAATTCTTTAACAGTTGGATTTTATTTTGGGTGGCAGTTACTTGTTCTTTTTAACTATGTGACTATCCAACAGGTATTGAGAAACAGGTCAGAATGTAGGAAAAATCTTTGTTATTTGGTCCTGTCCTGTGACTTGCCCAATGGCTGGTTTCTCTGACCCTCCCCTTACTAAACATCCACGGCACTTCCTAATTACTGTGAAACCACTCATGTATACATATGCCACCAAAGTGCCATCTAGAGAACAATGATATTCCACTGAAGATAAATTTTATAAAGAGCACTGTTTCCACAACAGTTTCATGTTTCCACTTTCATTTATTTTTCAACATAGTAAAGTGAGTTCTAGCCTCCATGGTTCCTATGTAATATTCTGTTGCTTAACATGCCCCCATTCGTGGCTTTCTTGCTAGACATAGGAATTGCATTCAAATGCTATAAAAATACTGCTGCAGGCTTTTTGTGTGGATATTTTCTCTTATACAACTTGGAAATTTCCAGATTGAAAAAAGGAGAATTATGGAGGTATAGGAAGGTATATGTTTAACAGTAATAGAAATTGTAAGACATTTCCAAAGTGCTTGCACCGTTTTGCATTTCCACAGCTAAACCAGGGAGCACGTTTGCATACCCATCATCATCATCTACCGTTTTCCATCCTCTTACCACGAGGCAGTCTAGGAGGAATGTGGTTCTATTTTATTATAGACTCAATTTGCATTTCTCTGATAATCAGTGAGTGAAGCACTATTTTCTTATTTTTCTCACTATTGAATACTATTGAATACTATTAATTGAAATTTCTGTTCAAGTTTAGCTGAATTATTTGTCTTATTTCTCTTGTCTTCTAGAATTTTTTTTCTTTTTTTCCTTATTAAATCATACCTGTGTACATTAATGTAATCATGGGTTACAATGTGCTGGTTTTATATACAATTTGAAATATTTTCATCGAACTGGTTAACATAGCTTTCGTTTTTCTTTATATATTCTGGGCAGGAGTCTGATGGATACCTTGATAATAAATATTTTTTTCCCAGGCTGTGGCTTGCTTTTTAACTTCTTTTTCAATTACAAGTTTTTAAAGTGTATAGTGAACTGCTACATTTTAGCAAATGTACCTATTCATCACCTTCCACAGTTACCTTCTGTGTGTGGTAAGAATACCCTAATTCTACCCTCTTAGTAAATATTGTTAACTTTAGTTTTGAGTTTATTTTTTAATGATTATGGGTACAAAATGCTGTTTATCTTTATAGAATACATGTGATGATTTGATACAAGCATACAGTTTGAATTAATCAAAGCAGTGTAACTGGGGTATCTGCCACCTCAGACATTGAACATTTCTTTGTATTCAGAATATTCCAATTCCACTTTTTTGGTTATTTTAAAGTGTACCCTAACTTATTCTTGATTATAGTCACTTTTTTGTGCTATCAAATATTACTCATTCCGTTTAGCTACATAACTATATCATTGCATCCATTACCCATTCCCACTTTATCCGTCCTCCCTATCACCCTTCCCAGGCCCTGGAAAACATCATTCTCTGTCTCCATGAGATCAATTACTCTTCTCCACACTTCCTGTTTCTATTCCCCAAACCATAGGGCATTTGCCAATATCTTTGGTTCTTTCTCTAATACGACCTTTTAACAGTTTCACCTGTGACATTCCTCCTGAAACATGTTTGCTTTTCTATTTTTCACTCCTACTTTATCATACTTCTTATCATTTTACATGAGCATCTAAAATGCATGCAGTAGATGTCATAAGCCCCTGATACATCACCCTTCCCTCAACACACACCCATTGCTACATAGCTGTGCAGAGTCTCCCACACGGTGAGCTGAATTGCACTGCCATTTGACTCTAATCTTAGCCATATAACTTACTCTGGTCAGTGGAATGTTAATATGTTAATACATGATACAAGCAGAGGGTAGAAATTGGTTTGTAAAACGGGAGTCAGTCTCTTGTGCCGCTGATATTGCCAAAGTAGCGTACCTGGGCTATTTCAATTTTCCTCTTCCAGGGGATGAATTAGGAACATATGAACAGAGCCATTCCATAAACCCATGAGTTTCTTAAGCCAAGTCAAGATCAATCAAGCCTAAACTAAATAACCCGAGGCTAAGACCTGTTATTTTTGTTTGACACCAAGTTTTATGGTGGTTTATTATTCACCAAAAGCCAACAGAAGTTGATAGTTTGTGGAGTAATGAAATATTATTAAACAGCAATTAAATTAATAAATAAATTAATTAAATTGAATAATATTTGATGATATTGAAATAAATTAAATTGAATAGTCTAATAACAGAATAGCCATAACCAGGTTCTTTAGTGTGGATCAAAGCCACAAATACCAAGCTAGAGATATAATGTAAATAACCAACATGTTCCTAATATTAGAAAAGGGAACTGCTAGGACAAAATGAAATAAAAGAGATCCTAGAAACATCATATTTTCCTGAAATACAGTATATTACTATGACAAACCTTGTATGCATTAGAATTTTATATTTTAAATTCAAAATAGAAAGTAATATACAGTTGATTATCTGTTTTCTTTTAAAATTTATTTTTTAGTTGGAACTAGAGATCTAACACTTTTCTTTTGTACCAAGATGTCATTGCAATTTCTCATTTATTTGCAGGGCACGATTTAAGAATTTATCCTTGAATTTTTCATCTATAATAAATAGCCTCATAATAGGAAACAGCTGTTCATAAATACTGGTGTTATCCAAAGGTGTGGGTGTGTGCAGGCATTCACAGTAACTACTCTAGAGATATATGTAAAAATTTATTACGTTAATGTTGTCATACTTGGTTTCAGGTCCCCATTGCACTTCATATTAGCAACTTTAATTTCTGGGTCTTCATGTTGTTAACAACCAATATTGATTATAAAAGCCAGCCTACACCATGTACATTCATGTTCACAATGTCAGAAACAGGAATACACATTGGATTTCCATCCTGAAGTTCAAAGTGTGAGAATGCATTTGGTTCATCACTGTTTTTTTTTTTTAGAAACTGATTTTAGCAAAAGAAAATAATATCTACGAAATTTGACCAAGTGATTTTTTTTTAAAAGGTAAAGTTAACTAGGACTTGTTGACTTTACTCATATAGTTGTGTAACTGATTGTTGATAACTTGGCTGAGATTTATTAAAAAGAAAATTTATTGCATTAACCAACAGACTGACTCTTTGAGTCAATGTTTGATGAAAAGGTAGAAATTTATTTTCCCCTTGTAGACACGAGAAAATCAATTTCTATAATTGGGTCAAGAGCAAGTTACCTAAATTCCAGGGAGGACTATAAACTGTTGTAGTGTGTACTGATTCTTGGAGCAAAGATTGTGTCTTGAGTGATCAGTTTATATTGTTAACTGCCAAGTCCTAATAGATTTCATTTTAATGTTTTATGTTAGGAATTTCTGAAGGCAAAAAAAATGATTTAAGTACCATGATCTTAAAACAAATTTCCACATTGGTTTTAATTTTAATGCCAAATTTGCCATTACTATGAGAACGGCATCTGTATTTTTAACAACATAAAGACCTAGAAATTAAAGTTACTCACATGCATTGTAACAGGGTCCTGAAACCAAGTATGACAACATCAAACTAATAAATTTTTACAAATATCTCTAGATTAATTACCGTGAACAGACAGCTAATCAATGATTGACAAATTCTCCACAGACAAAAATACACCATTCTTTGGTTCATTGCTTCCCAAAATTTTCAGGTCCAAAATTTTCACTGATTTTCATTACAACAGAAAAACTAGATAACTAGATTGTATTTTTAAATCCCTAATTTTAATTAACTGCAAAAGCATGATTTCACTTTTCCCTACACCTCGTTCTATTGATTTCTTCAATGAACTGAACTATACTACATTGAGGTAGATTTACATTCATGAATGCTTGCTACATATACTTTGTACCACTTTTAATAGCCCCTCAATTAGAAACTTAAAATCAGTAAACATTTTTTGTCAATATTTTTAAATAATAAGTAAGCAAATTTATACCAATATTGCACTTCCAAATAAACCTTTAAAAATCAACGAAATACAAAAATATAGAAGGATGGAATTCAGTTCATCAGTTCATTGAGTTTTTCAACATGCTTTTCTTTTGTCAGTTGCCTCTCTGAACAATGTGGCAAGTGTTACTATGTACCTTGGCAGTATTTTTCAAGTAGAATAATTTTCAACACAAAAATGGAATGTTATTATTTTATAGAAGAAAGTGTTTTCTATTTTTTTTTTAAATGGAAGCTCTTTGTGTCTTTTATTTCCTCACTTTTGTTAGAGACAGATGATAAGATATGTCACTTCTCTTATAATTCTGTTTTAAGAAAAACAATAATAGCACATGCTATGATGTTATATTGCACTTAAAATTTAGCATGAAGTGGGAAAAATATCAGTTTAGTAGTAATAGCTGCTACTCAGCTTCAGGTAACTCTTGCCCAGTATAAATACTACCTTATTACTATCATATCTTCTAATTTCCAATCCAAATCCAGAAATTGGTAATTTAGTATGTAATCTCTCAAATTAAAAAAAAATTACAAAAATTCAAATTTTTAAAAATCAGAGCAAAACTCTCCAGCTAAACTGTCTACCTCTTTTGACTAGTATACAACCCCTAGATCAGCCCTTTTTGTCTCTAGTAATGGGCACTGAGACTTGTTTCAGTTATGATATGTAAGCCATTCAACAGGAGCTTGTGAAGAAATTAATTCCCAAAGTTGTCTTGTGTTAATTCCTTCCTGAGTAGATATTTCTTTTGTAAGTTTTATGGGCCAAAAGAAAACTAAATATAAAGGCTAATGGATATGTAGCAACTTAAAAAAATAAGGTGACTTTTAAAAGAAACAGACTTCTGATCCACAATTTAGCATCATTTGCAAGCACAAAGGACATCTTTATTTTCTACATAAGGCCCTAAAGAGTGATATTCAATAATGGGAGAATCACTCCATTCTTCACTTACAGGTTAATTCGCATAACAAAGGTTCTTAATGTGAGAGTTCACAAAGCTCTGATTAATACATTAATCCTTACATTTTACAAAGGGACATATTTTTGCAAATAATTTCGATAAGAAAACGCCTGTCATTTTTTTGTCTCTAGAAATATTAACTCTTCAGGTACTACAATATTACTGTGTGAAGTATAAACTTCACAACAGTAAGGCATTTGCTAGGTGGAATCCTGTTGTAGGGAGAGATACAAGGTCACTACCTTATGTAAAGGGCTTATGAATGATACCTCTGAAGGCCTGGGCTTCAGTGAGACATCCTACCTTGTACTACCTTTTCCTTCTAAACCAGACCCAGCATCTCTTGCCTCTCACCCAGCTCTCTGCTAAATTCCTTCTAAGCTCAGTTTAAGAATTTCTATGGTTATCATTATGTGATTATGAAATACCTTAAAAAAGTGTTGATTTTTCAATAAGAATGATAATATCATTTAATAGTTTAATATTATGTCATCCATCCAGCTTGTTACACGTGGCTACTTAACCTCCCAACCCAAAACTTCTTCACTAAAGACACACACCATTATTTAATTGGCTAACAAATTCATTTTTAAATGAGGGGATTATGGAGTTTTGAGATCTGTATTTAGAATCCACAGAATTTGATTAAATCTTACCCACACTATTGATTTCATATGTTTGAATAAAATATCTAATTCTATGGTTGTCCATCTTTAAATTGGGACCATGCCATTATTTGGTGAATCTATATGTCATAATATTTTGCCTTTAGTCTGAAATTATAATATAATCAATGTGTAGTTATGTTTTTTAGCTGCTTATACATTCTGTTGTGATTAGTAAAATTCAAATTTATTGAAAAACATTAATGCATTCATGCATGATAGCTTTCTTCATTATGCATTTTTAAAATCTATGAATTGATGAAAGTCAAATGGGAACAAACATTGTCTAAAGATATTTGACATTAAAAATTCATACAAATGAGGTCAACAAGGCCAATGCTTATACCACAACTACTTGGAAAATTATAAGGAATTACAAAATGAAACCGTCTTTTTAAAGGCATCAAAGAACTGCAGTAGTAACGATGACTAGGCCAACAGTAGTTATGGAGTAGAGAGGAGAGTGAGCTGATGATCACAGCTGGCTTTGTCTCTGGGGACATTTGCGGGTTTTCAATGTGAACTAAGGATCAGCATTAGCCTGGGCAGAACTATGCTGGAAGAAAATAACAAATCAGAAAGGCTATTGTTTATGAAAAAACATGTAAGCATAAGACGGTTGACAAATATGACATTTGAGAAAATTCAAATGCAAGGACATTTAATAAATTCTGGTACAGTATATTAACCTGGAAAAGCTCAGCTGAACTCTTCTTAAAAATAGAGTGAATCCTCTTCAAGTTTTCCATGACCAGGAAAGGAAAATACAATAACGGGAAGGCGTTTGTACTTCAATATGCAACCGGCTCCCCAAAAAAATTTCCCAAATTTTGAAGCTGCTTAGGAGACAAGATAGAGTGCCAAAATGGTAAACTTCTGAAATAACAAATGAAGTCTTTTCAAACCACTTTAAGGTTCCAGAGACAGATACCATGAAAGAGTCTTGCATATCATACAGGATGGACGGAGGGACTGCTTTCCACCAAAACTCCCCTCCAGCCCTACCCAACACAATCTCTGATGGAACCTGAGTGATCAGTCTCTCACTCATTCTATCTGCCTAACCACAAAAGTGGAAGACATCCTGTGGGGTGGAAGATGACACCACCTGAATCCTCTAAGATTCTTCTCTCACAAGGTCTCCTGTAACATAAAAAGTAAATGCAACTCCTAACAGGAAACAGAAGACAACAGGCGCAGACCACACATGAGCCAGTAAACAATGGTGAGCAGAAAAAGACTTTAAAAGAGCTGTAATTAATGTGTCCATGAAAATAGAAGAAAAGATGAATAATGTCGGAGGAGGGGTTTGATAATTTCCCTCCTGAACTCATTTCCCCAGCTTTCCTAGTTGGAGAGAGAGAAGGGGACTCGGTGCTCCATTTTCCAAGGATGCTTTCCAGGGATTCTTGTGCTAAGAAACCTCTGTTTCCATCTTTGTCCACTCTCCATTCTTCTCTGTCTGCTCTTTGCCCTAAAGTGATTTTGACAGAAGGCATCAGCTGAGCCCCCTTAAAATCCAGGCTGACTTCTACAGGTGACATCACCTAAATTCCACTGAGCGTGGCTTCCCCTGAGTCTGACGCTGAAAGGGTCCTGTTGGACAGGGTATCTGCACTTGTATATTTCATGAATGCTAACATCCAACCCCACCCAGGAAGCTTTTTAGACTGTTCTTACTTACCTGTCCTCTTCAATGAAATTTAATTTTAATGTAATTTAAGATTAAATTGAATGTTTGTAGAGTCTTAGTCCCAATCATGGCAAACTGGATTCCAATAACCATTCAGTTCTAGTTGCCATAATGGTTCTCCTTGTGGCAGCCCCAGGTGCTTTATCACCCATCATCCCTGCCCGTCTTATTGGGCCTCTTACTCACAGATCTGATTTATTTGTGTCATGTTATGACGTGTTAGAAAAGTACACTCACACACAAGATGATTCTGCATGTCATTGGGTAGTTATCCAGGACCTTGGGAAATTACGTATTTTGAGTAATAGAGGTCAGAGTGGCCTGGGTTCTGTTTAGTAATCATTCTAAAACATAAGTGTGATCATGCAAAATTCCTCTATTTTCCTTTTTTCAAAGTGCTTATCCCAAATCTAACAGGATTAAATTCGAACCCATTTCTTTATACCCAGAAGCAAGAATAACTAGACCACTACCTGGACCTCTACACAGATTTGGCAATATCATTTATATTAGTTATTCTGAATAGCATATGTGTCAGTTGCTCCCTCGAGTGTCTCAAAACATGTTATTCCCACATAAAATTGTTTTCCAATCTCTCTTCCTCTGTCCCTTGCATGAATAATTTCTTTTTGTCCTTTAAAAGTTAACTCAATCTTCACTTGCTCCAAGAAGCTGTCAACTGCCCTATAATCTGGCACCTCTATTTTTCCCTCATACTAATATAGAGTCCTATGTACATGGCTATTACAGCTTCTTTTACAGTTAGTCACCTTCACTTAGTGTCCATATTCTCACTAGCCTATAAGTTCCTTTCATTTGTAGGCTGTATCATATTTGAATTGTCTGTGAATTGTCACACTGGGATAGTTTCATAGATGTTGTGTTGATTAACAGATTTAAAAAGGGACCAGTCCATTCTTTAACTCTCTGAATATATGAAAATAGACCAATACCACTTCAGAAATTTCATAAACAGAGATCCCTCTCAAGGCTTCTGAACTTTCCTTTGTTCTGTTTCGCCCAGTTTCCCCAGACGTTAAGTATAAGCATACTGCATCCCCCAGCCCTGACTTATTCATGAAAAGCTTCTACCTTGAATTCTCATCTCTTTTCCTATCTATTGAATTGGGCTGACAACTTAAATATAAACTAAACATAATTTCCCTCTATCTTTATCTTTAAAACGCAGGGCCTTGTCATAAGTAGGGCTCCCTGGAGACCGAGTCTAAAGCTTTCAGATGTGGTTGACTGAGAAGTGCTTTCACTAGTAATAATTTTGAAGGAGCAAAGGAATCAGGAGTGGGAAAAAGGTGAGGATAAATGTGTCATAGTGGAAATAATGGCTTTAGCTTTTCTGATGGGAAGCTCAGACCTGGGGTGTCCCTTCAGAGAATCTCAGATTAAGGTGCGGCACCCAGGCCCGGGGGGGCCTGTTAGGCAAGGACATTTGATGGGGATCAATGTCCACTGTGGCAGGCAGCCGTGAGCTGTCAGGATGTAAACGTCCCAGAGTCAAGGCATGGATACCTTAGTCTTGAGCAGATGGTAAAACACAACATCAGTGACAATCTACCTCTTGGGATGGTTGGATCCCTCTGCTTCATTCTAAGTTCACCCCATCTGGGTGCGAAAAAACATAAAGAGAAGAAGGTCAGTGAGATAAATGATTGCTCACGCTGTTGCTGCCAGTCGTGAGTTTGGAAGTGGCTGTCATTTCTCTCCTTCCTACATCTTATTCCAGATTTCTCTTATGCTGGCCTAGAAACGATGCCAATCTGAGCTTACACGGTGGGCCACAAAGACACTTACCCCTGAGAGTTCTAACCCCTGCCCTCAGAGCCATTCTCGGGCAGGTCTAAACAGATCTTATCATTTTGCCATTATTACTCCAAAATTTTTAGCCAATGAAATGTTAAAGAGTTGATAATATACACACCCCCAAACTATCCCTTCCTTTCCTCTACAGAACTACTCTGCATCCTAAATTTGAGGTCTCGCTATTTCTTGCATATTCTCACCTCCGTCTTTATATGTAGATGCCTGATTAATACATGTACTCCTACAACGTGGAAGAAATGAGCATCCCTGACAAGTGTTTGCATCAATAAGCAAAAAAGACAAACTGCTCAATAGGTAAGAAAGAAAAATGGTAATTCACAGAAAACTAAACCCAAATTGCCTATAAACGTATCAACAATTCTCAAAGTAGCAATCAGGGGATTGTGTGTTAAAAGTACAAGATTTTATTTCATATCTATCGGGTTGTCAAAAATTAATGGTTCTCTCCCAAATTGCTTTTTTCCTCTTTCTCCTACTGATGCATTTGGACTATGAATTAAACATACCTGGCCTTTTTCTGACACTCTTTTGCAATAAAGAAACCTTGTTTCTCTGAACTAATGCTACTCCAAATGAAGCACGCTTGTAGTTATTGCTTTTTTTCTTTTTTTGGTATTATTAAAAAATTTCAAGGCTTTACTTAAAAATCATTTTATTTCAAAGTATTTAATTTCATGTTTTCCATATTCAACCTTTTATGTCTAAACAACTCAATTCAAATATTTTTAATAACTGTATCAAATAGGCAAATGTATTGAAACACAGTTCATGCCTCTTTCAGATAGGAGTTAGACACGCATGCATTGATCTTTATTTTCTGCTGCAGGATGATAACAAACTAGCAGTTGGTCAATTTTTTCTGTCTTGTATTTCAATTTGAAGACTGATTTATTGTTTCTCATTTAGCATCATGTTATTGCCTGTAAATATACCTTTGCTCTTCATTGCTTGAAATATAAGTACAATTTTAAAATAAAATTGATTTGTTTTTATAGCACAGTATTTATGGTGAGTACAAGGACGCTCCTAACGGCATAGAGAGCCCAGAGGTACCTACTATCTGTGATAAAAACTATGTTTGGTGTTACATTAAAAGGCATGACTCTTAAAAGAACCAGAAGAAAATTTAGTTAACGATAAAGCATCTAGCAGGTTAAATGTGAACTGCAGCTGAATCCGTGTCATTGCGAATAATATTAAATCAGGGTCACATAGGATTAAAGTTGTCCACAATCCTACACAGGCAAGAAATCGACATTGACCTTACAGTCCAGCATTCACCTCTGCAAAGAAGTCGGTACGACCACTGTGTTTGTGTTATTTGTTTTCAGAAACACAGGTAGAACTTGGTTTAATCGTCTGCTGCTCCATGTCACCCTCAGGACGCCTTCCTTTGTCTTAATAATCCAATCTCTCAGCCTCATCTCTTACAACATTGACCTTTGCTCCACTAATGATAGCTGCTTGTAAAATCCTCCCTGGCTGTGCCCATCACAGCCTTATGTATAAATGATAACAGAGCAGTATTTTCTAAATGTTGAAACTCAAATCTCGAATGCAAAAGAGGGTTATCTAGAGTTTGATGTGGAGGAGAGTGAGCATGAAGCTACAATTGAAAACAAAAAGCAGAGTTTTCAGAATTAGTTGATCAATTTACTGTCACAATAATATAAAACTAAGAATATCATTAGTACTTAAACTATTGTTCATATTTATTATGCAAAATTCTTAAATTCTGTTGGACTTTGATTATTAAATCACCCTTACTAGAGGTATCTGGAATACCATTTTTCTTCTGGTTTTTCTTTTTTTTTTAAGAAATTTTTTATTCTTCCTACATGTCTATTTTACATTGCCATATGAACAGTTTTAGATTTTTCTTTAAAAAAATGTTTAGGTTGCTGACTTCCTGATGTGAGACAAAGTTCCAGCAAATCTCCTTGGTTTATAAATAAAGATTCTACTTTGAACATTATAATATAAATCAAGTTTTGTAATTATGTTGTTTTGTTTAATCTTCACAATTACCCCACTGAATATATATTTTATAAGTAAGAAAGCTATCATTCAAAGAGATGGTCTAATTTGCTGAAATTTATAAACGAGGTGGTGACTCTTCCAGAATTCTAAACTCAGAATTCAAACTGTCTGTGACTGCTCTGCACCCCTTGTGTGCATTCAATTCACTCCACAGCAGACAGCAGTGCACTGAGATGTCATACTTCTCTTTGGCCACTTGAGGCATTCCACCTTGGACCCCATAGAGACCAAGAGGAAATTTGAACGGTCTTTGTCATGACCCTTAAGTTAGTCAGAAATGCTAAAATTAGGTGCCTGTAATCCCAGCTCCTTGGGAGGTTGAAGCAAGAGAATTGCTTAAGCCCAAGAGTTTGAGGTAACTGTGAGCTGTGACACCATTGCACTCTACAGAGGGTGACATAGTGAGACTGTCTCAAAAAAAAAAAACCTAAAATTACAAGATACTGATTTCCAGTTCTGAGACAACTGTAGGGGATGGAAAAAAAAGTTAAACTCTGAAAATGCACAGATGTCCCTGGCTGAATAGGGCTAAGTTTCCAGAGTGATATCTTAAATCGTGTCTTCTCTGTAAAACCAGTGGATTTTTCTGTTTTTGTTTCTTTTGTTTTATTTAACTTTATTTGGCCTCTTCCCTACCGTAGAAATGAGAGCACAGCCTTGCTTGCCTCTCTCTGTGGGCTGTAGCACATCTGTGGGAAACCTTTAATTACCTTTGCACCACTTGTAGCTGTCTGCTTGTACTCCAGGTTGCCCTAGCAGATTACCAGCTCTTTAACATGAGGTACTCATTAACGCCCAGACTGCTCAGGGGTGGGACTCATAATACAAAATATAGAAACTATTGGAAGGACACTGATTGTCTGTCCTGTTCAAAGAGAGGTGATTTTTGATTAAGAGGGGTGGGACTCATAATACAAAATATAGAAACTATTGGAAGGACACTGATTGTCTGTCTTGTTCAAAGAGAGGTCACAAATTAAGTAATAAACTGCATATTGCTGCTTGTGCCATTTCATTTCTGTGGTGCGGGAGTTAACAATGCACAACCCATAGGCAGATGTGTTCATCTCACACACTATCCAGATAGGAAACCATATGTTGACAACTGGATTTTCATTGCTCCTCCACCGCACCTGTTATAAAAATTGCATTGGTAATAAATTAAACCAAACAGTAACAAAGGGAATCAACTGGAACTTGTGGTTTTGTACAAAAGAAGCCTTCATTGTCTTCTTTTGGTTTATGACCTTGTCTCTCCAAAAACTGATTCTAATGCTTTCATCAATTTTTACAACATTGAGCAAACAGTGATTCTTAAAAGTTGCCTCTGTCTAATCAGCATTTCTTTATATGCTTTAATAGTGACAAATGTAAATCTCAGGGAAGAACCATCTTGGAAGACTTCAGAGAAATAGCAGTGGCTGAGTGTTCACACAGAGGGGAATGCTTTTTGCAGGCAAATAAACACAGGTTTGGGTATGGATATCCTTCCATGTAGAGAAAAATACACATGTGTGGCATGCAAAAACAGTGTGTGTTAGCAGAACAACAAATACTGCAATATTGGCAGTTTGGGGACTCTAGAAGATAAGTCTATTCAGGGGCCATAAAATAAAAAGAAGTTTTTTTTGTCCTGCTACTAAGTGAAAAATATATCCTGTAGAAGATGAGGACCTGCTAAAAGGTTTTAAGCCAGGTAGTGAATTGGCAAGAATTACAAAGCTGGGCTCTGGAATCAGTCTGTCTGGGTTCAAGTGCTGAACCTCTCCTACTAGCAGGGTCACCTTAGGGAAATTATTTAACATCTCTATAAGTCAGTTTTCTCATCTGAAAAATACTGCAGACAGCTGTAAGGATTAAATTTACTGAAATGAAACATCTGAAGTACTTAAAGCAATTCCTGACATCGTGTAAATACTACACAACTTTTGTTATTTATCATATTGGTCACTTAATAGTCCATATATTAATGCCTTTCCACTTGGAAGTCATTGTGTTACTCAAATGCTATGAATAAAAAGATGAATATGTCTCAGACTGTAGGTGCCCATCACAACACCCGGCTATTTTTTAGAGACAGGGTCTCACTCTTGCTCAGGCTGGTCTCGAACTCCTGAGCTCAGGCAATCTACCCCCTCAGCCTCCCAGAGTGCTGGGATTACAGGCGTGAGCCTCCTCCTCTGGCTCCCGCATTGCATTTTAATGTGCTCACTAGTTTGTCCTGGCAGGATTGGCTGATGTTTCCTCTCCCACCTTTTGGGGTGAATGACGAATTGGGGTTATATAACAGATTACATAACAGGTTAGTTGTATCATAGTTTCCCTTTCTAACCATGTGTCTTCCCAGAATCCTTCATTAAAGACCACCAGGCTATGCTAATTTGATGGTCTCAAGCCCTAGGTCAGGTAAGGTCACTAGGAGCGCCTTCCTGTGTATGTCGCTCTGAGCAGCAATTTGGTTCCTAGCTACTCAGTTGGTTCCTGATATCGGCCCTCAGCCACTTCCTTGCCACCTGTTCACCCTCTGCTAGACCTAACAAGCATAGCTGAAGTAAAAATGATTATTTACTTCCACAATTACTACAATGTGACCTTTTAGTGAAACGATTAGCTTACCAAAATATGCTTTCAAAACAGTAGTTTGTCAGTGTAATGAAACCTCCAATATCATTTCTCTCTAAATAAGAAAAAACTCTTGATGTACACATGTGATGTAGGACAACATATTCTGTCACCTGCAACTTTCACTCTCTAATGACAACGCATAAGCAGGATTACTACCCAATCTATTAAATAACCGAAATTGACATTTCAATGCATTAAAAATGACAAGCAAACTGGTGAAAATGCTGTGCAATTGCGTCACTGCTCCCGCCTTCAAAACCTCACGCCTGCCACGTTAAGCTTCTGTCGTCTTTGTAAAATTCTCTGACTTCTTGCAAAACCTTTTCCCTCTCCTCCTCCTTATTCTCCTTCATTATTAACCTCTTCGCATGACTCTGCGTAACCCTCAACAGGATATGTCAAACTGGAAGCATTGAACTGCAACTGCCTGGTGTTTCTGACACGGCTAATCAAGACTTGCTGGTCCACAGGCTGGGCAACATTTTCAGTCAGTCGTTGAAAAGAAAAGAAACTCTTGGCTAAGTTCCTTTTTTAAATTATAGTCTATGGTTGGTGGCTGATAAGAGAGATTGGGCTTTTTGTATTTTGCTAAATAAAAACTTTTTCCTTAGGTTGCAAGCTTTTTTTTTTTTTTAAACTATCATTGAAGGAGATGAAAAGCCTTCCTACCTTGTAAAAAAACTTTATGTTATAACCACATCAATTTACCTAACATAGCCATCAGTCAGGCTATATGTCTAAGCAATCTGATAAACATAGTGGTAACCAAGACCACAGCAACCTGATAAAGTACAGCCAAACAATTTATCTGGGAAAATACACAAACACACCATGTATCTGGGAGTTTATTTTCTCCTATTTATACTAAGAGGCATGAAATTTAAACACAGACTCAAAAATAACAGAGGAAATGGAAGGTCCTGTAACTCTTGAAACTTCTCTACACATATGCTTTATAGACATGTTCGAGAATTTAATTATGCCAGGTCATTTCCCAATTTAACTAGAGGCCTCATTAATAATACATTTATCTAGTACCAATAAATACTTATTCTACTACTAACAATCATTGTTGCATTTTGTAATAATAATAATGATTTCCATATTGTCAATGACAAGTTAAATGATAAGTGGGAAAATTCAAATATCCTGAGAATTTTTTTTGGTTAGTATTTGTGACATTTGCTTGCTCTTTTGGTTTTCCATTTATAAGGTCAACCAACCCTCCTTGGAAAGCTTGCTAATTCCTCCTGAGAAGAATGCTTATAATTTTGTCCATTTGCCTCTTGAAAGAAGGAGTGAGCCCTAATATTGTCATCCTCAGTCATTCTGCTAGGCTTTTTTCAAGTGAGATAATTAACAGAGAAGTAACATTAATCATACTAGCCATGTTTTTGAATTCAAAGTAAAAATGTAGTTTTAAAATCAGGACTCATCCAAAAACTGCTCTAAATATGGTTATGATAAACATATCCCCCAAGCTAAATATGCTGTTTTAAAAAGTTTTCTTTAATTGACACGTTGCACATATTCTGGGGTACAATTTGATGTTTCAATGTACATATATAACATATAATGATAAAATTATGTACTTACCATATTCATCACCTTATAGGTTTATCATTTTTCTGTGTCAAAAACATTCAAAGGCCTCTCTTCTAGTTAATTTGAAATTTATAGATCTTACTATTAACCATCCTCATCCTGCTGTTCAATGAGAACAGAATTAATTCCTCTTATCTAATAGTGACTTTGCACCATTGACCAACTTCCACTCCCCAGTCTCTGGTACCCACTGTTCTACTCCCTGCTCCGGTACGATATTATTTATTTAGTTATTTACTAGTTTTCACATATGAGTAAGATATGTGGTATTTATCTGAGTTTGGGTTATTTGACATAATCTGATATCTCCAAGGTATATTCAGTTATTATAAATTATATCATTTTATTTGATTATGGCTGAATAGTATTCCAAAGTGTGTAAATATATCACATTTTCTGTATCCATTCATCCATCCTAAGACACTTGGGTTGATCCAGTATCCTTATTGTGAATAGTCCTGTAATTAACACAGGAGTGTACAAATCTGATAAATTACTGTCATCTTTGTTGAATATATAATCAGTTATAGGATTGCTGGGTTCCATCTAGTTCTCTTTTTAATTCCTGAGGAAACTCCATGCTGTTTTCTACAATGACTGTACTAATTTACAATCCCACCAATAGAGTCTGAGTATTCACTTTTCTGAACATCCTTATCAACACTTGTTTATATCTTTTCTTTTTGATGAAAGACATTCTCACTGGAGTGAGGTAATGTGTAGAGGACACCAAGAGCCTGACAACCTCTGAGCAAGATGATTTGCAGCTGGGAGGTCGCCCCTTGGGTAATTCATCCACAGGTGCTCCTTGCAGAGAAAGAACCTGAGCCCATGGCGAGCCTTTGGCACTGTCTAATTAGTCATTGTCTAATACTCCCCTCACCTGTCTTGTGCTGTCTCAATAAAAGGCTACTGCAGAGGTTGCTTGGGACTGTCCTGCAATTAAGGTTAGCCTGCCTCCTACAAGCTTGTACTTCTAATCCACACCTCGCCTGGTTCCTTTCTGCGACTATCAAGACCAGGGACATAGGGGCCAAGACATCTGGTGTAGTTGGCAGGAACCAGGAGGACACAACAGGACACCAGGGATGTGGACTAAAGGGGAAAGTGACACTTGGAAGTAAGCGAGGCCTTTGGCAGATAGTGGAAGTAAGTCCAAAGGGAAACTCCACTCAGGGCAAGTGGGACCTTTGCCAATCTAGAATCTCGGGAGCTCCATTAGAAAAAAGAGTCTGGAATCAATTAGCAAAAATTCCACTGGAAAAGCAGCTTGACAGCAGGAAGCCCCCCCACCCACCCCCACCCCCACCCCTCGCTACCAAGGAACTGTGAAGTGCAGGCCCACTGAAGGACTGTGAGTAACAGAGCTTCTGAGAGGAACTGTGAAGTGCAGGACTGTTAGTCCATGAGTAACAGTCTTTTGAGATCTGTGAAGAGTGTATTTGTTAGGACCGCAAGTAGCAAAACCTTTGGAATAGTGAGAGAAATCCTTGCTTGCAAAGATTGCAAGGAAAGCGTTATCTTTTGTTCATCCATTAAGTAAATATCAAAGGTAAAGTTCCTACAGACAGTAATGTTGTGGTTTATATTTGAATTTCCCGAGTGATGTTGAGCATTCTTCACACACCTGCCAGCCATTTGTATATCTACTTTTGAGTAATGTCCGTTAAAGCCTTTTGCTTTTTGCTAATTTTTAAATTTGGTTATTAACTTTATTTTTTTTTCACTGTTAAGTTCCTTACATATTCTGGATATAAATCCCTTGTCATGTGTGTAGTTTGAAAACATTTTCTCCTATTTTTAGATTGTTTCTTCGCTCAATCTTTTTCTTTTCTGTGCAAAGTCTTTTTGCCTGACATAATCTATTTTGCTACTGCTGCCTGTGCTTTTGAGATCTTATTTAGAGAATCCATTTTCAGTTGATTTTTATATATAGTGAATGGTAAGGATCTAGGCTCATAGTTCTGCACATAGATATCAAATTTGGGGGGAACCATTTACTGAGAGTACTGTCTTTTCACCTGTGTATACTATTGGAAACTTTGTTAAAAATCATTTGGGTATAGATGTTTGAATTAATTTCTGGGTTCTTTATTCTGTTCCATTGACCTATATGTCTGTTTTTATGCCAGTACCATGCTGTTTTGGTTACTACAGCTGTGTAGACTATTTTGAAGGCAGGTGTTATTATAGTCCTTCTAGATTTGTTCTTTTTGCTCAGGATGGCTGTGGCTCTTCAAAGTCTTATGTGGTTCTATATGAATTTTAGGAATGTATTTTCAGTTTATGTGATGGATGTCATTTTGATAAGGATTGCATTAAACCTGTAGATTGCTTTCGGGTAGTATGGCCATTTCAATAATATTAATTCTTTCAATCTATGAACATGAGATATCTTTCCATTTATTTGTGTGTTCTCTAATTTCTTTCCTCAATGTTTGGTTTAGTTTCTTCCTAGGTATCTTTAGCTACTGTAAATGAATAGCTTTCTTGTTTTTTTTTTTTTTAAGATAGTTTAAAACTATCTTAATACTATAGTATAGTATTAACATAGTTTAATACTATCTTAATACTATAGTGTATTGAATCCCTGTGTATTTTGCATGCTGGTTTTGTATCCTGCAACTTTAGTGAATTTATTAGTTCTAATAGCATTTGGTAGACTCTTTAGGATTTTCTATATGTAAGATCATATCATCTGGAAACAGGACCATATATAGCCATATGCGTGTTGAGGTGCAGACCATCTATACTTAATTTATTGAGAGTTTTTATCACAAAGGGATGTTAAATTTTCTGTCTATTAAGATGTTCATTTTTTAAATACTGTTTTTTCCATTAATGTGGTATATCGAAATTACTGATTTGCATATGTTGAACCATCATTGTATTCATGGGATGAATCTTACTTGATCATGGTGTGTGATATTTTTATTAATAAAGTGTTGTTAAATTTTATTGCTAATATCTTGTTGAGAAATTTTACATCAATATTCATCAAAGTTACTGGCTAGTAGTTTTCTCATCTTGTTATAACCTCATCTGATTTTGGAATCAAGATATTGCTGGTCACATAAAATGAATTTGAAGTATTCTCTCTTTAATTTTTTGTAATAGTTTAAAGAGAATTTCATTAATTCTTCTTCATATATATGATAAAAGTCACAGTGAAGCCCTTAGGTTCTGGACTTTTCTTTGATGAAAGATTTTTCATTATAGATTCATCTCTTAACTTCCTATAATCTGCTCATATTTTCTGTTTATTCATAATTTAATCATGGTAGGCTGTATGCATGTGGGAATTTATCTATCCCTTTTATGTTCTTAAATTTGTTGATCTATAGCTATTCAAAGTCGTTTCTTATGATCTTTGTATTTTGTAGTATCGGTTATAATGTTTCTTTTCTCACCACTAATTGGAATCTTTCTTTACAAATATGTGCTTTTTTACTCAAGTAATTTTACTGTCACACAAGTGTTCAAGTAATTTTACTGTCACATAAGTGTCACATAAGGACCACTTATTTAATAGTTTTAAGTACCTTTACAAGTAAAAACCAAAATTCTAAAAATGTAAGTAATGGACATCTAAGAACAAATGAGTACAAATCTGAGTGTACTTAATGAGTTTTGAGGATTTTTCTAAAAAATACCCTCTAGGTTCTAAATAGAAAACTCTACTTAAAACTTAAGAGAATGAAAAACACATTGATTTAGATAGCTTTTGGCCAAGAAGCCTTAACCACTAGGTAACTGCAAAAGGTATTTAAACTTAGGTTGCTTTTTCTAGCCTTTGAGGCCTACTGATATTTTATCTGAAATAAGGTACTGGGTGTTCTGACCATTCTCAACCTCTTTTGTTTATCTAGTGCATCATTTATATCCGGAAAAATTGCTTAGTGCTATATAATTGACTGTCCCGAATGAGTAAGCCTCACTTAAAAGAAGGACTGAAAACACATTCTGGACACACATGTCCAGACCTCATGACTATTGTTTATTTCTAATCAGTTTGGAAGAAAATGTATTTTTTAATTGGTTCCCTCAAAAGTCTTGATATAACTTGCATGTAGCTTCCACAGTTTTAAAGTCTCTTTTTTCCTTAACTTTTGATTAAAACGAATTTTAAAAGAGTAAGTTTTCAAAAATCAAGGAAAAATAAGAATTCTTTCATATCTTTGATAGGTTGCCAGCTTTAAAGGAGCAAGAAATTACAGTTGAAATAGAGAAGGCTAATGTAGAAAAGCATTTCTATATTTTGAAGTAATTTTAAATTATTTAAAATATTTTCTTTAGAAAATAGTTCTATTGTTTTATTTTCCTTCGATTTTTGTGAATAAGGAATGTACTGCAAGATTTCTTGCTCCTTGACCAGACGAATAGTCTCTGTAACCGATTTCCTGCACTTAACGTTCCCATTAACATCCAATTATTATACTAAGAGAATAATATCCAGTGTATGTGTAAGTGCATGGTAGGAAGGGTTATAACCCCTTTAACAGAGAGAGAAGGTAGGTCTTTTAATCCAGACCATAATATAGTCATAGCAGACCTAAGACTATTTCACTAGAAAGGTAGCATGCTTTCCATCCCAATAATCCCTGAAAATCTCTAGGTTCTCTATCCTGTTCCATACATCTCCTTCTCTGTTTCTATGCCAATACCACACTGTCTTGCCCTATAGTATAACTTAGTCTTGTAGACCTGTAGTACAACTTAGACTAGAGGGCTGTAGTATCACTTGAAGTCTGGTAATGTGATGCTTCCAGATTTGTTCTCATTTCATAGAATTACATTGGCTATTTGATTTTCTTTTCTGGATCCATATGAAGTGAAGAACTATTTTTTTCAACTTCTTTAATTCAAAACCACTTTGAGATATCACCTAAGCCCAGTGAGAGTGGCCCATAACATAAGGTCCAAAACAGTGATGCTGCTGTGGGCATGATGAGAAGGGAACACTCCTGCACTGTTGGTGGGACTGCAAACTAGTGCAGCCTCTGTGGAAAGAAGTATGGATACTCCTCAAAGAGCTAAAAGTAAATCTTCCAAGTGTTCCTTTCTTTCTTTGGGATGCTGGGTGCACCTTTCTCTCTTGCTCCTTTTCTCTCTTCCACCCCCCATCTTCCTCTCTCCCATTCCCTGCTGTCTACTCTCTTCTATTTCTCTTTCTCACGTCTTCTCCCCACTATTTTGGCTCTAATAAAAAATAAAATTTTACTTTTATATTCTATAAAAAATAAAAGTGGATCTTTCACTTGATCTTGCAATCACATAACTACATAGGTATTCAAAAGAAAAAGTCGTTTTATCATAATGCATTTCTACTTCAATGTTTACAGCAGCTCAATTTACAACCCCAAATATTGATCCAAAAGTTCACCAACCCAGGAAGTAATTAATAAACAGTTGTATATGTATACCTCGGAAATCTATTTAGCCACAAAAAAATATGAAGACCCTGTTTCTTTCAAACTAACCTGGCAGAATTTGGAGAACATTCTCTTAAATAAAGCATGGATGGATACTCCAAGAATGGATAATCAAGCATCCCATGTACTCCTTACTGAATTGAAACTAGTAGATTAACCACTATAGGCCCACATTAGAAAAAAAAAAAAAAGATTAAATCCAAGAAGTGGATGAGAAGGTTTGGTGAGTTCCCACCTAACAGGTACAATGTGTGGGTATAGGGCACACTTCCTGGGTGAAAAACACAGCTACAACTTGGCTTACTTTATAAACCTAAATAGTGTTGCCTAATTGTACCCTCATGTTAATCTGAAACTTTAAAAAAGTAAAAAACTAAAATTCCTAGAAAAGGATAAGGTGAGAAAAAGAGGGAGTGTTCTCCTATTACACATCCAGCTTTTGAAGTTGGTAACACAAAACAGGAGTACGTCAATGACATTTCATTCTTTGATCCATTCATTGATTTAGTCATTCTTCCACTTACCAGGCATTATGCAAATGATAGGATACATAAGAGAATAAAATACTGCCTCATTCTCAAAACCATTATCTAGTAATCTAAAAAACAAATTATGCTGAGTAAATGAACTATTAAAACCCAATATAATCACAATCAGTGGTAAAACAGTAATCTCTTCTTCTGCCCTTTAGCTTGAACAGAATTCCATATGCTTTGGATAGAATATTTACCTAAAGAATCCTTAGATGAGTCATGGAGTGACATATCCACATGTCAAAATAAAATAACAAAACAACAGCTAAAATACAATCTATTAAAGATGGAACTAATTGTCTAATCCATCCAAACTATTTATTCCCCTCTAGCTAATCCAGAATATTTGCCAATGCAATAGTGACACTAACACCATATATTTAAGCAACAAATAAACCCCTTCTCAAAAACTTTATGAGATAATCCACACAGTAAAATAATTCAATGCACTAGCTGACTGTCACAGTTTCCAAAGGTGCTCTACTTAATGCAATATATCACTGTAGTCATTCATTTAACAATTTTTGTTAGTTACAATGGTAGAATGCAAAGATAAGTAAAACGTCATTTCTTAAGTCAGTAATTCCTCCTGCCAATGTGTTTCCATGCCACACACTGTATTAGTTAGACTAAGTTGCTGTAACAAGATATACCAAAATACAATGACCGAAGATGTTAAGTTCTCTCTCATATTACTGTTCAGACATAGATGGTAGAAGGCCATAGACTAGGCAGACCTACAATTTTCAACATGCAGCCCCCACCTCAAGTTCAAGTTTCTCTATCACTCGGCCGTAGGCAGGGGTAAAAGACAAGTGGAATACCTGGCCAATTTCTGAAGGCTATTTATCACTTCTATTCATATCCCATTGGTAAAAATTGATAAAACTTGCACCATGGCAAGTTATAAAATGGCTAGAAAATATAGCCTTTTCCAAGGTGGTCTTTGACAGTGTGGATACAACCCCTACAGTGAGAGAAAAGAAAAAAAATGGGCATGCGAAATCATCTATCATTCTGCCACGTTTACCATTCCCTTGACATGGAGTTATTAAATGCCTGCTAGGCGTATGCATTATATTATATCCTTTGAAATCATAAAATAACATGGCAATAAACTGGTGTAGATTCTGTTTTGTTTGTCAAGAATTATAGTTTTAATATAAAGAAATGAATGCTATTTTGCCCTCATTTTAATCTAATATTAAAAAATCATGAAGTGAAAAACTCAGACATATCCCATGAATAACATTAGAATAATGTTGATTCTTCTGTGCAATGAATTGAAAATCTTAATGGGTAGGAAAAGTTTATTGGAATATTGAAGTCTTGTGGGATATATTAATGCAGCTAAATATAGATTAAAATTGTGTGCTGTAAGTCTACACTGATCAAACCTTCTTAAAGCAGTGAACGAATGTGGGCTTCGCAGCAGGATCTGCGGGAGCCTCTGCTCCTTGGCACTTGCTCCTCAAGCACAGCCCTTGTGTGCACGCGTGTCTGAGCAGATGGCTCCTGCTGCTTCCCCACCTATTTGCTAATCTTATCCGCTAGAGCTCATTTCTACTAAGTGTAGTCTCTGCAGGGTGTAGGAGCCCAAACGACTGTAGAATTTTATAGAATTTATGTCAATTTGTAGGTCATTTTATGCTGGTGGGAATTTCAGAATATATTACAATATTTATTCATATTTGAAAGAATTCAGATGCCATTTTCACTGCTCCGTGAAAAATAGCATATTCTGCCCTCATTATGGCTCATTCCAAAATGAATGCCACGATCCCAGTATTTGGCTGCTGTAAAAAGCCTAAGGTAAAAGGACAGCAATGATTAAAACTAATTTTCCCTCCTAAAGAATATGATCTTCATCTATGTCTTCAGTTCTTTCTGATACCTGGGCTATTCACTAGAAATGTGAGCAACAATGTAACCATTTTTCTATTCATTTGTTCACTATACACTATTATAATATTTGGTTTTAGAAATTTGAGGCAATCAATTATACAGTGTGGCAATCTATAGATCTAAATAAATTAGATATTTGATTAATAAGTTGAAACCAAAGGTGGGGGGAACAGTTATTGAATTAAAAAAAAAACTCTTTTAATTCACAACTCCCTCAATTAACTAGGTGTGTGACCTTAGGAATTTGCTTGTCCTAGTAAGTTTCATTTCCTTTACTACTCAACAGAGATTATGACACTGACTCTGATTTTCTCAAGGTATTATTTACATAATCAGCTACACTAATGTTAGTTATTGGCTTTAAGTTATATTTATTTACTTTAAATTAGATTAGTATTAATAGAAAAATACTGAGTGAGTATTGTTTGTCAGAAGCTGTGTTCATCAGATTTTGAATTTTTAACATGTAAATATTTTTGACATGCTTACCACAACAAGTTCCAAAACTTTTGCTTCTAAGGCATGATGTCAGCTGCTATAAAAAACAACAGCAGCAAGACCCCCTACCCACTGCCCCAGAAAACAAAACCGTTCTATGCTCAAATGAAAAAAAGCATATTAAGTTAAACAAGTTAGTCCTTCTCAGAGCTTCTAACATACATACTATTAGCAGGCACGCAGAATTTCCAAAATAATACAGTATTGCCTCTTTGTGTTTTAAGGAGCACATCTTAGGATAATTTTCTTTGGATCAACTTGAAGAAAGTTTGGCTTTATCGTCGACTCAAAGCAACTTTCACAAAACAATCTATCTTGGGAAAATTTTGTGAGAGATGGAAATGAATTAAGAGTAGGAATTAAATAGCTATATACCTCAGCCTACTCACATACAATTATATAATCTACTTTTATTATTTAAATTTTTTAACTTTTTCTCATTTCAGTTCTGACTTTAAAAATAATTATCTTCTTTAATTTCTGTATTATTTTCTTATCTTTATTTCTCTTATTCATTTATTTTCCTACTAGGAATTTAGAGCCGAAAGTGTTCTTTTCGAGAATTTAATATTTTCTTTCCTATCACAAACTGCAGAGCATCTTTCCCATAAAAGAAGCATGATAAAGAGAGAAAACTTTATATCATATCAGGAAACTCTCTCATAAAAAAGTATAAAATAATGTAGCCATCAAAACTTTGGATCATGGTAATCTGGTGATGAACTACATGACAGCATTTGGTTTTGCCACAGATTCAATTATTTTAGGCAAATGTGAAATAAAGAGATTAAAGCTACCTGCATGTCTGTGCAAAAGCTAATGTTCTCCAATATTCTTCCAAGGACACGGCATGCGCCTGGAGAATACAATAGAACCAAAGCCAGCCCATTCCTGCTAGGTACCCGCTCCTGTATTGAGCTAACAAAGACTATTCCAATGAGCTTAGAAAATAAAAATCACAGCAAGGGAATACAGCCTTATTTCAAGGTAACTACTATATGTTCTAGAATGAGGCAACCATAATCTCTCAAAAAGGAGACTGAAAGTGATCTGACAATTACTGTTAAATGCCAAAAGCGAGTTTCCACAACACCTCCGAAGCTAGCCAACATTTCTAAGGCAAAGTCACCACAAAAGCAGTGAAAAGAATTTTTTTCCAGCTTAAATACACAAAGCAATGCTGTCAAATTCCCTTTATATCTGAAATAGGTTAGGAGGGAGGTATAGGTGCAGTTATACAATTCTCTGACAAACTGCTTCCAAATTTCCCTTCTAAATCAGTCTCATGCTTTCCTGATAGCTACAATTATAGACACACTTAGGGTTCCATTGGTAACTTTGTAATAGGCAAAGCAAATCATTACCTATCAACTCTTCTTTGACTTCTCAGGACATTTAATACTGTGAAATCTCTGCCTACTTGGTGAAATATCCTTCTCTATAGATTTTCCTAACATTTTTTTCCTCCCATTTTTCTGTGTTTTCAATTTTTTTTTCTTTGTCTCTTTGCTCTTCAGCTGCAGAGAGTTGAGTTAATTATAGTCCTCATTATTATCCACATATTTAACACTTCTTTTCTTTTGGAGGCCTGCACACATACTCACATGTAGGTTAATGTTCATTTATTGTTTTGTATCTTCTTAACCCTATTCCCCCATTCTCATTATCATTCCCACATTTCCCACAGGCAAATGTTCTATAATGTCTTTGATAGGTTCTACTGAATTTGTATGTCTCCTTCTCAACTGTTTAGTTGGACTTACTTTATGTCTTTAATTTATTTAACTGATACTACATTAGAGACTCTGCACTTGACTACCTTTTCTCACTTCCCACTAAGTATTTAAGATTCAAGAATAGTGTTTTGAGTACATTTGATTAGTTTCTTCTAAGTCCTTCGTGGGATTCCAAAGTACCCATCAGAGTTTGTGAGGTTGTACTACAGTAACAAACATAACCAAGGTTCTAGTGACTTAAAAAAAAAAACCAAATAAGTGTAATTCTTACGTCATTCCCTGTTATCTGTGTCCCTTCTCTATATCCTTGTCACATTGGGATCTAGGTTCAAGGAAGAGTCCCTATTCAGGATATAGACATACTTGTTCAGACAAAAAGGAGACCTACAGGGATAGTGACACATGGGTCACTATGGAAGTTTTGAGACATACCTTGTTATGGGCCATTATTTCACTCCCAAGAAAACAGTATATAGTGTCCTTTCTGATTCACCTGAGCAAGTTTCAACTTGCTTAGCTTATTGGTGTTGCTGGCAGGGCTTCATTTGTGTCTTTCCATCTGTATTTTCTGAGTCTTGATTTTTGTGTATCTCAAAACTCTGATAATGATCCACATATACTTCTGAAAGCTTCTCCTTAGAGAGGGAACACATCATTTCCGTCCTTTTCAGTGGCTAATATAAGGCACATTTTCATATGTGACATAAGTTGGTCAAAAAATATAATCCTGTCACAGGATGGGCCCAAGATGAAGGATTTTATAATGCGTAAAGTAACTATTTGACAGTAATTCATCTACTACACATGGTATTGACCCATGACATTATCCATTTCTCCATATATACGCTTTTAGTTTGTCTCTAACTTCCCACTTCAAAGACGACAATTTGGTAAATAATAACCCGTACTTGCCCCTGAAGTATCATGTGAGCATTTCTCTGAAATATAAACTCAGAGGTGGAAGGACTGACTTATAGAGTAAATACATAGTGGAACTGAGTAAAAACTCTGAGATTGCTCTGCAAGGTGACTGCAAAAGGCCATACTTTCACCTTCAGTAGACAAAAGTACCCGCTTTCCCATATGACTGGCATCATAATAAAATCTAATGCTCTAATTTTTGAAAATGTGATAGATAAAGACCAATAGTTCATAGATTCACTGTGCATTTTATTTATTTCTAGGATTTTAAAGACCTATTCAAATAACTTTGTTTTGGTTCTTACATTTTTGATGTCTTTTTCTCATTCCCCTACACCCCAGTGTCTCATCAAATAATTTTGTTATTTTTCCAGGCTTTATCCTCAGTACTTGGTGTTTCGTCTGCTGCATGGTATCTGGAGAGGTTCTCATCCCACTCTATCTTCAAAGCCACTATACACACATCAGTCTGACATTTATGTCTTTCTTTTACTCCCCACTATTATCAATCACCTCATTCCCAGTCATTTTAATACTAATAAGTCACTCTAATAGAACTTTCTATCTCTAATAGCTCTCTGGTTAGTATCTTCTCTTGGCTATTAGCACTGAAGTTATTTCACAAAGTCTAATTTATATCATATGATTACATTGCTTTAAAAACATTAATGATTATCCCCTTTCTTTAGGAAAAATGTCAAACTACTTGGCACAAGAGACATAAACCTACATGATCCGGTCACATCTATCTTAAAAACGTCTTCTCCATACGTTACCTAACATACTTCCCATAATCCAGTTATATGGATTACTTTCTATAACATAAATCAAAGGACATCAAACTATGGTCCACAGGACAAATCTAACCTACAATCAACATATAAATTTTTTTGGAATAAAACTAAGCCCATCATTTATGTAGTGTCCATAGCTGCTTTCATGGCCAACAATAGAGTTCAGTGGTGGCAGTAGACGCCATATGGCCCACAAAACTTAAATTATTTATTATCCGGACCTCTAAAAATTATTTTACAGCTGCTGTCCTAAAGATTGAATATTCTTCTACCCCTTGGTGGTTTTTATATACTATTTCTCCTACCTTATATGCACTTTACTACCTTTTCAACTTGGTTACTCCTTTTCAAATAATCAATTTCCAGTCCTCTGTCCAACTGCCCCTGTATTGGATGCTCTCTCTTTTAGAGACTGTAGCACATTTTTGTATTATTAAAAATATTTATCTCTTTTATGGCTGTGGCTTCTTTCTGAGTTTTGTTTACCTTTGTACCAGTGTGAAGTAAGACACAGTTCAATATATGTTACATGAGTAAAAAGAAAGTCATCTCCAGGAAGCCGCTTATCTCTCATTTAGATCAAGAGAAAATTTAATCTCATTTTACCCATGTATTCATGTTTTCAAGTTTTATATGTAAGATGTAAATCAGTAAGGATTTACTGAGGATGTGCTTTGTGAAATGCCCTTCTGCATGGTGGTGTCACTGAGCATGAGGAAAAGATTAGAGTTCAGGGCTGCTGAAATGTCCAAAATTTGTGAGTCAGGGAATAGTCTAGGAGGCAGCTGAACAGAAATGAAGCCCAAATATCTGCAAAGTTTCACTCCAGTCATGAGTGTGTGTACAAGGATTTAATAAGATATAAAAACAAATACCATGCAAAAGTAAATATAAGAAAACTATGGGAATTAGTCAAGGTTCTCAAGAGAGATAAAATAGAATATGTGTGAGAGAGAGACAGAGAGAGAGAAAGAGAGAGAGGGAAAGCTGGTTGAGTGGGGGGAGGGGAGAGAGAGGAAAGAGAGGGAATGTGTGTTTAATTTATTATAAAGAATTGGCTCACATGATTATGAAATCTTGTAAATCTGAAACCTGCAAGTGGGCCAGTTGGCTGGAGACCCAGGAGAGCCAATGTTCCAGTTAGGGATGGAAGACAGCCTAGTATAGAATCAGAAAGAGGTGATGTTGAAGATAAAAATCCAAACGTGGTGTGTTAGAGAGTTCTTTCTTGCTTAGGGGAGGCCAGCATTTTTGTTCTGTTAAAACATTCATGTTATTATAGGGCAATCCGTTTTACTTGAAGTCCACTCATTGAAATGTCAATGTCATCCAAACAGTCTCACAGAAATACCCAGAATTATACTTGACCAAGTAGACAGACACGCCGTGTTTCAGCCTATTTTATACCTAAAACTGGCCATTATACTAGTGTACCAATACTAATATGCATGACAGACCTCAATAGAAGAGGTCTTACGAGAGCCCACAGCGAGAGATAAAGAGGATCACTACATGATAATGAAAGAGTCAGTTCATCAAGATGATGTGAAAAAACAAAATACGTGTGTACCTAATGACAGAATCTCAAAACACGATTAAAAATACCTGAGAGAACAATGGTAAAGAATATTTAAATCCTAAATCATAATTGTATAGTTTAATAGCCATGTCTTGTTATTTGATAAGTAAACCAATAATTAGTAAAGATATGAATAATTTCAACAACATCAACCATCTACCTCAACCTATTTAACAACTCTGGAATAATACAACAAATCAACTATAGAAAACATGAATTTACATAAAGGAATAAAGGTCACAGGGCCTGGTAAACATGTGGATATATAAATAAAAGGCAGTCCCATTTTTACTTTTAAGAAAGCATAATCAATGATTTAAGAAAATACAAGTGCTGTCTGTTTATAATTATTTATGCAATGTGTTCAAGTAGAAGTATCTAAAAATAGCACAAAGAATAGGAAAGAGGAAATGGAATAATAAACTTGTAAAATTCTTGTGTTCTCTCTTTAATTATGTTGTATGATTTGAAGACATTCTGTAACTTAATGGTATAATTGTCATATATATTAAAACCTTCACAGAAATTCTATTAAGCCAATAGTATAAATAGAATAGAATACTAAAATTATTCAATAAATCCAAAAACAGATGGAAAACTAAACACAGAACAGAAGTGACTTTTTTAAATATCAAGGTGATAAATTTAAATTTAACCACATATATAATTACATAAAATATGATGGGTTTATCTATTTTAATTAGAAGGCAAATGTTATTGTATTATATACAAAATATATGTTTAAATGACTTTAATTATAAATACGTATATATTAGAAGCAAAATTAATTCCATGCAAACAGTAAGAGAAAGATGGTTTAAGTGTGCTAATATTAGACAAAGTAGCCTTTATATAGGGAAAGTTAGATAAAGAGGAATATTACATTGCATAATCATATATGGTACAATTTAAGAATGCATATCAATCCTAATTGGGTAAACATTCAACAATACATTAAACAAAAATCAATAAAATTAAAATAGGCAAGTTTGCAATTATTGATAGAGATTTTAACATCTTACTATTAGATAGAAAAATAAAACCAAAAATAAAATTGTATTAGAAGTCAATATCAGAAAGATCTTTGAGAAAGCAGAAATAATAGGATGTGAAAGAAATGCTTTTAAACTAAAAATTAAATTAAGAATACAATTCCACTTACAGATTGTCAAAAAAGAAAAAAGTACCTACGACTAAATTAATAAATTTAACAAAAGAAATGAAAACCTTATGCTCTGATGACCAGGAAACATTGATAAGAAAAATAAAAGGCAAATTAATTAAAAAGACACCCTATGCAGTTGGATTAAGAAGACATACTGTTGTTAAGATGACAATACTTCCCAAAGCAATCTTTAAAGTCAACGCAATCTATGTCAAAATTCCAACTGATATTATTGCAGAAATTGACAAACTAATTCTAGAATTCATATAAACATTTGAAAAAGCACAAATTTGAACTTTTTCTATTTCCTAATTTCAGAACTGTCTACAAAGTTACAGTAATCAAAATGCTATGGTACCATTATAAAGAGAGATAGAATCTATTGTAATAGAATAGAAAGCCCACAAATCCTCATATATATAATCCAATGTTTTTCAACAATGGTTCCAACACTATGCAGAAAATCTGTGCGTCCATATATCAAAGAATGAAATTGAAACCTTACCTAATATAATATACAAATAGTAACTCAAAATGGATCAAAGACCTAAACCTAAAAGAAAGACAATGAAACACTTATAAAAAACAGTGGGATAAATCTTTATGACCTTGGGTTTGACCATGGATTCTTAGGGTATGACACCAAAGCACCATCAGCACAAGAAACTACAGATCAGCTGAAAAGCATGAAGCATTGCTTCTGTGCTTCAAAAGACCCCATGAAAAGAAAACATACAGAATGGGAGAAACCACTTGTTTCTACAATATATATCAAACTCTTACAAGTCAATGGGCATAAGACACCCCAATGCAAAAATGAGCAAAGACCTGAATCAACATTTCTCTAAAAAATATACAAATGGCTGGTAGGCTCATTTAAATGCTCAACATCATTGTTCACTGGGAAATGCAAATCAAACCACAAAGCTACCACTTCACACCCACTAGGATGGTTAGCATAAAAAAAAAACATAAAATTACAAGTATTGTTGAGGCTAAGGAAATTTTGGAAAACTCATGCTCTGTGGGGGAACTGTAAATGTGGCCCTTTGGGGAAACAGACTCTCCATATGTTAGAGGTAATGTTATTATATAATCTATCAACTCTACTCCTAGGTATTTACCCAGGAGAAATGAAGGAATACTTATGTAGACCTAAAAATATGTCACAAAGGTGCATAGCAGCCCTATACTAGTCAAAGAGTAGAAACAAACCAAATATCTATCAACTGAGGAATGGATAAGTAAAATACAGAACGTTCATAAAATGAAATGTTATTTGACAATGGAAAGAGAACACTTATGTTTGCTACCACATGGAAAAGACTTGAAAACATTTATACTTAGAACACAGTAAGCAAAGCAAGCAGACAGCCCTTAGAATAGGAGATGATATTCATAGGTTATGTTTCTGACAAAGGTTTGATAACCTGAATCCACAGAGAACTCAAACTTAATAATAAGAAAAGAAAAAGTAATCCCATTTCATTGTGGGCAAGAGACTTGAACAGAAGCTTCTCTGAAGAAGACAGGTGCATGGCCTACAGACACATGAAAAAATGCTCATCATCTTTAATCATCAGAGAAATGCAAATCAAAACCACTTTGAGATACCATCTAACTCCACATAAAGTGGCCCACATAACAAA
>CAUYRH010011854.1:0-75867 GCA_963574655.1 Perodicticus potto | reverse complement strand
CGCCGCCCCTTCCGGGGCGCGGCGAGCCCCCCGTTCCGCCGGCGCGCGCGGGGCGGCCGGGGGACACGCGGGGGACACGGGGAGGGGACGCGCGGGGGACACGGGGGAGGGGACGCGCGGGGGACACGGGGAGGGGACGCGCGGGGGACACGGGGAGGGGACGCGCGGGGGACACGGGGGAGGGGACGCGCGGGGGACACGGGGGAGACATGGAGGCGGTGGATGGACGGGACCGGGCACGGGGGCCGCGGGCGGGAGGGGAGCGCGGGCCGGGCAGGGGTCACCGAGCGCGCATCCCGCTAACGGACGGCGCGGCCCGGTTGGGGGAGGGGAGCGGGTCGGCCGTCCGGAGGGCACGCTGGTGCGCGGAGATTGAATTGGGGCCCCACGAAGGAGCAGGAGGGTCCAGGTGAGGACACGGACCGGGTCGGGGCAAACGAAGGACGGAAACGCGAGAGGGGCGGGTGGGCCCCGGGCGCTCAGTCACTCGATCCTGGAGCGCTGGGCCAGACGGGGAGCAGGGCTTCGTCTAGACACCCCCCACTATGTCTCCGGGGGGTCCCCCTGCGACACCGGGATGTTTCTGGGCGTCGCCTCTGGTCCTGCCGGGGCGGGGCTCGCTGTAGGAGCGCTCCTTTCAGACCCACGCGCTGCCCCTTTGATTTATTTATTGTTGTCACGGACTGGCAACATTGTATCGATATTTGACCCTGGGGAAAGGTGCCCTAACTGGGCGGGACGAGAGCGGGCCTAGCAAACCGCCCCCCACTCCACCTCCGCCCGCGGTCACTGACCACTATCGCTCCTGGCGGAAGAGTCCTTGGAGCTGAGGAGAGTGGCCACCTGGGTTTCCCCTCCCCACCTGGCAGGTGGCTGATCCACTGGAGGGGACCCCTGGGGACTTGGCTGTTAACCAGAGAACAGAGGGTCACCCCACTACCCTTCCTCCCCTCGGTACCTCCTGTGACCTGAGGCCTGCTCCTGGACACCCTGGGACCAAGTGCTGGAAAAATGCTCAGAACAAAATAAGCAGGTGCACCTGAGCTACTCACAGTTTCTTTATTCTTGAAAAAAGTTATGGTTAGCAAAGTACATGGAGATTTAATATCTGTGAAACCTTCCACCTGCATGGCCAGTTCCAGTAATCTGCCCCAGATAAATTCCTACAGTCACCTGTGATGGCCTGGATAGGAGAATCTGCTGCTGATAGCATTACCTATAATTAGGAGAAGCCCGAAGATGACCAAGACACCTGGTTAAATACACCCCAGAACATTCACTTAATAATCTAATAATTTTAATTGACAACATTTTCCTAAAATTGTAATTCTATGTACACTAATGTAACATAATCTCAAATATCTATTAAAATAAAAAATGGAAGCTGCAGAGCTGAGCAATGGCTATACAATGATCCACTTTATTTAACAGCATCATGTGTATATGCATGTTTCTCTCTGAAAAGAGAAACACAAGACTTACTCTGGGCAAGAATGAGGAAATGCTATTGTGTTCCAGATTGTGCTTAGATTTATCACAAGTGCATATTCTACAATTATTTTTTTAAAACTAATTAAAATGTACATCATTTAGACTTTTGATGGCTCCTTAATCATCATTTTTATTTTATTTATTTATTTATTTTTGAGACAGAGCCTCAAGCTGTCACCCTGGACAGAGTGCTGTGGCATCACAGCTCACAGCAACCTCTAATTCCTGGGCTCAAGCGAGTCTCCTGCCTCCGCCTCCCAAGTAGCTGGGACTACAGGCACCTGCCACAACACCTGGCTGTTTTTTGGTTGCAGCCGTCGTTGTTTGGCGGGCCCGGGCTGGATTCGAACCCACCAGCTCTGGTGTACATGGCTGGCGTTCCAGCCCATTGAGCCACAGGCGCCGAGCCAATCATTACTTTTAGATCAGCACAAAATATTGCACTTGCCTCAATGGTGTAAAACTTCACCTGTATAATCTGGTCTTTATTCGATTAGAGTCTGTGATACTTTAGACCTGAGCACACTTCACCCTGGGAAACCACAAACGTGTAAACAGCAAACATTTAAAGAGGACTTGGAAGGCAGCCAACACCGTTACCTACTTACAGGGCTGTCAGTGCAGCTGCTCAGACGGGCAAGACGTGTGCACAGACGTTTATTGATGGCTTTCATGTGTATGGATTACTTGACTTGGCAAAACAAGACCATGAGGTAGAGGAAAGTGACATCCCCCCCCTTTTTTTTTTCTTTTGAGACAGAGCCTCAAGCTGTCACCCTGGGTTGAGTGCTGTGGCATCACAGCTCACAGCAGCCTCCAACTCCTGGGCTCAAGCGATTCTCCTGCCTGTGCCTCCCAAGTAGCTGGGACGACAGGCACCCACCACAACACCCCGCTATTTTTTGGTTGCAGCTGTCGTTTTTTGGCAGGCCCGGGCTGGATTCAAACCCACCAGCTTAGGTGTACGTGGCTGGCGCCTTAGCCACTTGAGCCACAGGCGCGCGTGACATCCCATTTTATATTTAAGGAAACTGAGGAACAGCAAGGCCCCAAATCATACCCACCAGCACTCAGCAGGCAGCAGAGGCGGGCAGCCACTCGGGTACCCAGCAGTAGCTTCTTGCGCCCCAGGATTGTGCTGCTTCGTTTAGAAGAAGAACTCAGTCCCCAGCTTCCTAAATTAACAACGGGGGGTGGGGGGTAGATTCTGACCCTAAGTATTATCTGCAGCGAGCATGAGCCTGGCCCTGCAGAGGAGCTCCTTGTTGGTTATTGTGACAATTCTCAAATGTAAACCGAACCCAAGAGGTGACCCCAGGGTCAAATGGTAGACCCTGGCCCAGAGGGGTCTTTGCATTTCTGAGTGGCCTCACTGGAGAACCTTTCCATCCAGCCTTGCCGGTGGCCCAGTTGCCCTGGTCAGGGCTCAAGGCGGGTCAGGGAGAGGACAGGCGGCACTGGTGGTGGGGACAGCCATGGGAGCAGCTGGCTGCGGACGTCAGGTCGCGTGACTGCCAGAGAGCCGAGAACCAAGGCTCCAAGCCAGCCTGCGACCTTGAGCTAGGACATTACCCCTTTGGTCTTGGTTTCTTTTTAAAGTGAGGAGTTTCCCAGCCCTAGCTCCCTGATACCCATGAATGTGCCAAGATAGCTGTGGCCCTAGGGGTAATTCAGGCATTTTTGTAAATCTAAGGAAAACTCCATGTTTATCCCATACGTAAAAATTTCCCAAAACTGAACACAGTAACTTTGCTGGAAATACATGAACTCCAGTATATGAACACTAATCTCAATTGGATAGATGATAAATGTTTTTGCTTAATATGTAATAGGAAAGCAATGGCAATTTTTCCACAGTGCCCAGCCAATTTTTTCTATTTTTAGTAGAGACTCTCGCTTATGCTCAGGCTGATCTTGAACTCCTAAGCTTAAGGGATCCTCCCACTTCAGCTTCCCAGAGTGCTAGGATTACAGGCATGAGCCACCCGACCTGGCCTACAAACAGGGATTTTCATAGCAAAGAGACTGGAAACTTCACCACAGAAATGCCTCTCAAGAAACTGAGTTCAGTCTGGAGGGGCTGAGTCAGACAGGATTGCTGATGTCCGTCACCCACCCTGGGGCAGTGGGGAATACATGAGCAACCCTGTGGGAATCTTGGGGAGAAGCCTGGCCTGACCTGCATGGAGGTCAAAGTTAAGGTCAAGGTCAGGTAAAGCCGTAAGTTGGGACAGACCTCAGGCAAGTGTCCAGGAGGTGGGGAAGCCTCTGCAGAGGACTCCATCTCCTTCTGCAGATTGGGAGTGACAACTGGCTTTGTGTGTTGGCTGTGCTGTGGAGGCGTGCCCCTGGGAACTCGGGGCCTGGGCAGGTAAGAACCTCACGGCTATGAGCCGTGGCTCCCACCAGCCATCAGCCCCTCTTTAGTGAGTCACACAGCACCTGGGTCAGAGACTCGTCTGAGAGGAGGGAGATGTCCTGGACAAGAGAGGGGCAAAGACAGGGAGACCAGACAAGGCTATTGGGGTGCTGGCCTAGGCCACACAGACCAAGCAGGCAGATGGTGGGAACATCAGCTCAGGGCGGAATGCTCCTAAAGGCAGCCTTCACCAGGAGCATTGGTCTTTGGCGCCACCTGCCACCTCCCTCCCCTCCTGTCTCTTTCAGAGGTGCACAAAGGTCCCCAACAAGCCCCTTGCACCCTAAACCCACTCAGCATCCATTGCCTGAATTCTCACCAGTTTCCTGAGAGGCATCTCTGTAGTAAGGTTTTCTCAGGGGCCTGGGAATGAAACACTAACCTCCCTCTTGCTTGTAAACGGTGCACTGCTCTGCAGACACGTGGTGTCTCAGTCTCAGGTCTAAATCGGCAGAGGGAATCCAAGGCCTCTCTGGGCAGTCTCCTGTCCACAGGGAGGAGAGAGGCACACTTCACTTCCCCAGGGATGGATCTCCCCTTTCCACCGGGACACGTGTATATAAGCAAAAATTTTATTTTCTTTATTTATTTACAGAGACTGGGTCTTGCTCTATCACCCAGGCTAGGGTACAGGAGTGTGATCACAACTCACTACAACCTCAAACTCCTGGCCTCAACTGATCCTCCCACCTTGGCCTCCCAAAGTGCTGGGATTATAGGCATGACCAGATAGTATAGACCAAATTTTTTATTTTATTTTTATTTAGTTATTTTTTATTTCTTTTTTTTTTTTTTTTTTGCAGTTTTTTTTTGGCCAGGGCTGGGTTTGAACCTGCCACCTCCGGCATATGGGGCCGGCACCCTACTCTTGAGCCACAGGCACCACCCTATTTATTTATTTATTTTTGAGACAGTCTCAAGCTGTCGCACTCGGTAGAATGCCGTGGCGTCACAGCTCACAGCAACCTCAAACTCTTGGGCTTAAGCAATTCTCTTGCCTCAGCCTCCCAAGTAGCTGGGACTACAGGCACCCACCCCAACGCCTGGCTATTTTTTGGTTGCAGTTGTCATTGTTGTTTTGGCAGGCCTGGGCTGGATTCAAACTTGCCAGCTCTGGTGTATGTGACTGGCGCCTTAGCCATTGGAGCTACAGGTTCTGAGCCTAGACCAAATATTTTAATATTTTTTTTGCACAAATATGTTTTCAACTTTTCTCTTGAGCATAAAAAATGTACCTACTATTTCTAAAAATTCACCTGTTCATATTTGGTATGTTTGATGGGTGTATAAGATCTCAACTATACTGCCTAATTCCTGAGAAAGAGGACAAGAGTTGGGTCAAGCAAGGGTCCAGAAAACAATTCTGAAGAGCTGGTGTGGAAGAGAGGACGCCTTGGTAGTTTTTTGGAAGGCTACTCAATGCCTTAGGCTTGATATCATTTGACTGGGGGAAAAATATTCTCGAAATCCAAATACTCAGAATAACAGAAGTGTTTCTGGGGAAAAAAGGCCTTTGATAAGCACTCAGACTACACTTCTCCTGCCCGGGCCTTCCTGAGCAGGGTACCTCCAGGCCACCAAGAACACACTGCGTGTCACTTCCAGGAAGCACTAGAAGACTTTTGGGGCCCTTCCCTTCAGTTTCAGTTCTCATCTGGTTAATTTCCCAATGTCACAGTTCAGGTCGTTAAACTAAAACCCCACCCTTTAGGCAGGGCCAGCTCAAACTGTGGCAGAAGAGGGATTAACATGCTGCTATTCCCCTTTCTCCCTGGGCTCAAAGGGCTGACTCCTGGGAGGCTCCACCCAGTGAGCAAGGAAGCAGTGAAATGGCCTGGGAATTGGTGTGAAGGGGGCTGTGTGAACTTGCAGTCTCTTTGGTGGCTCCTTTGAGGGCGAGATTCTCACCAGATGGTCCTGCCTGAGCCTTGGTTCCTTGCGATCAAAGGGGGGTGGTGGGCGTTGCCAGATGAGGGTCACGGTTGTCTGGGAGGACCAGGCAGGTTCACAGACGGGAAAGCCTTGTTAGGGCTGCTCTGGACTTCTGCCCAGAACCTCTGGTCTGTAAGGCCACCTCCTAGGGGACCTTCACCACCCCCTCCACAGATGCCGCCCTCACCACTCTCAGCACACCCCATAGTCCTCTGTGTCCCTTATTGCCTCAGCCCATGTGGCTGTCTATGTGTGGCTCCGTACCCTGCAACCTCCTGGGCCTGGGCCAGGAGCCAGTCCCTGGCTCGACCCCATAGACAGACACAAAACAAGGTCTTGCAGTCAGCAGGCTCCCAGCCCAGTACTCCTGTGAGGCCTCCAGGTCGGGCTCCTGTGGACAAGCACCTCTCTAACTTTGCTTGAGTGCTGGATTTGTTTGTTAGGTAGGGTCACCATGACAAGTGCTCAGACCGGGTGGCCTCAGCAGCTGACATTCACTATCTCGAATTCTGGAGGCTGGAAGTCCAAGGTCAAGGTGCAGCAAGCTGGCTCCTCTGGGGCCTCTCCCCTGGTCTCGAAGCAGAGGCCAACTCCCTACATCCCACAGCCCCTCTGTGTGTCTGTGTCCACATCCTAAGAGGACGCTGGTCATGCAGGGCCAGGGCCCATGTTAATCACCTTACAAAGACGCCATCTCTAAATGCAGTCACATTCTGAGTTCCAGGGTTTGGGACCTCAACTTATGGATTGGGGGCACATCTACCCCAACATATGCAGTTTCTGTTCCTCTGTGTCCCTCTCTGCAGTGAACATGAGCTACTCAGTAAAGCTGAAAGACTCTTGGAGGTAACATACGTCTTACAGATCCAGAGCTGCCAGGGAAAAGGAGCCACCAGGGGAGCTGCCCGTCTGCGGAGGCTGAGTGGAGGCTGAGGAGGGAGTGGCTGATGGGCCAGACCAAGCGTATAGCTAGGCCCCACAGTTTTGTGCAACTTCTTGGGAGTAGGATCTAAAGGGAACTTGGATCTGGTAGTAAAGAGAAGACAAGAACACGGGGAGGACAGTGGAGGTTCAAGATCGTCCTCTGAGTAGGGCACAGCGGCTCACACCTGTGATCCCAGCACTCAAGGAGGTTGAGGCAGGAGGAGTTTGAGACCAGCCAGGCAAGAGTGAAACTCTGTCTCCCCAAAAAATGTTTTTCTAAAAAGAATGTTCTGGGCGGTGCCTGTGGCTCAATGGGTGGGGCGTCGGCCCCATATGCAGAGGTTGGCGGGTTCAAACCCAGCCCCAGCCAAACTGTAACAAAAAACAGCCGGGCGTTGTGGCAGGTGCCTGTAGTCCCAGCTGCTCAGGAGGCTGAGGCAGGAGAATTGCCTGGGAACAAGAGTTGGAGGTTGCTGTGAGCTGTGCCATCACAGCACTCTACTGAGGGCGATAAAGTGAGACTTTCTCAAAAAAATAAAAAATAAAAATAAAAAGAATGTTCTTCTGACACCGTCCATGAATTGACTTCAGTAGGAAGATCTCCAGGCCCCTCACGAGCTCAACGAATCAGAATAGGGCTAATCATCATCAGCAGCAGCATCATCATCACCATCATAATACTATAACAACAGCAGCCAAAATTAGGGCAAGCTCCTCCATGTAACACAATCTAGGCATTTTCACTGAACCTCCCAACAACACCATGGGATGGGACTACCATTATCCCCTATTTTAAGGTGAGGATGAGGAGGCCCAGAAAGGCTGAACAACTTGCTTGAGGTCCCACAGCTGGAGAGTGTCAAAGCCTGGTCCCCCCTAGCAGGAGAACTTGTTCACTCAACCTCTTGTGAACAGTTTGAATAAAATAGGAGGGCAAAGACCAAGGCGAGTGGATTGCCTGAGCTCACGAGTTGGAGACCAGCCTGAGACAGAGACCTCACCTCTAAAAATAGCCAGGGCATTGTGTGGCAGGTACCTGTAGTCCCAGCTACTTGGGAGGCTGGAGCAAGAGAATCACTTGAGCCCAAGAATTGGAGGTTGCTATGAGCTGTGATGCCACAGCACTCTACCCAGGGCAACAGAGTGAGACTCAGTCTCAAAAAACAAACAAACAAAAAAAAAGTAGGAGGGCAGGCCTACCACCCCCAGTTGAAGCTGGCCAGGTATACTTGCTCACATGGCAAGTTTGAGAGCTCCTGCCTGGGAGGTCACAGAGCCCACTGGCTGGCGTGAGAGGAGGATGCCTGTGTCGGCACCATGCACATTCTATCCCTTTTGTATCTTTCCCAGGGGCCACCTGCCTCTGCGATCCCCAAGGGCCAGCTTCCCTGCTGTAAAGGTGGCATGTTTCTCCACCAGACCTGCAGAGTCATCCTGCGGGAGAAAGGAGAGACGAATGAGAAGCCCGGCCTGGGCCTGCTCTCCCCTCCACAGGGCTATGGGGACGGACGAGGACTGTGCCTGCTCCAGTAGGCCCAAGGCATCACGTGTGCACCACACAGCTGGGACTCTATAAATGCCAGACGGTGCATGATTGGACTCTGAAGCCTGCTGAGACTCAGGACATTTCACAGCAAACCAGCAATAGTTTATTTCATAACTTGATTAATGGAGAGGTCATGGCTTAATTGAAATTTAAACATTTTTGCCCCAATGATTTGGATTTGCAAGATTGCCTGATGGTCCAGCTGCCAATACCAACTGCCACTGCACCCAGCAGGTGCCCCAAACAGGGGAATGCAACCTGCTCGTCTTCCACATGGCCTCCTGCCTGGGTCCCCGGCTAAGCTCTCGGTGACTGCCTCTCCTCTCGGTGACTGCCCTCTCCTCGCCTGGCTGCATGTGCCCAGTTCTCATGACGGGGGTGAGGAGGGGAGGAGAGGACCTGGACTTTTACAGTTACTTTTCAGTAAAACACTAGCTGGTGTTTCCTGAGTGCCCACAAAGTGTTGGGCCCCAAACAGGCAGGTGCACCCTCCCAGCCGCAAGTCCAGCCGGCCAGCACCCACTCACACTTCTGGCTGAGGCCCTGTCTCCTCTCTGGCTGAAGCCCCATAGCCCGGTCCCTGCCACCTACCTGCCACTCCCCAGAGTCCCTACTGCACATCTCCATAAGATACGCTGGTGGGGACACTCTATACCACATTTCCTCAAAAACGGCCCTCCAGGTCACTGGCCCCACCTGCCCCCCTCAGATGCCAGCCCCACAGCCTCACCCGGCACCACCATTACCCAGCCCTGGCCAATTGCACAAACAGCCCTGATAATCCCCAGGTCCTTCCACCATGGGGCAGGATTAGAGAAGGCCAAGAATGATTAAAATGATTAAAAATTATTAAGATGGACCAGGTGCAGTGGCTCACACCTGTAAACCAGGAGGCATAGCTGCTCTGTCACCTGGGTGACTGTCGGGCCAGCTTCCAGGCATGAGATGGACATCCTGACCAGCAGTGACTTCAGGAGCCGGGGGAGCCCAGCCAAAACCAGCAGCAGAACCGCCTAGCTGAGCCCAGCCCAGTGGGCAACCCACACAATCAGAAGCTCCATAAATGGGGTTTTTTATTTGTTTATTTGTATGGACGGGGTCTCCCTCTATGGCTTGGTCTAGAGTGCAGTGGCATCTTTTATAGCTCACGGCAACCTCCAGAGTCTCTGGCTCAGGGATCCTCCCACTCCCATGCAGCGGTATTGTAGATGCGTGCCACCATTCCTGGCTAATTTTCTTACTTTTTATGGAGATTTAGTCTTACTATGTTGTCCAGGCTGGTCTCAAACTCCTGAACTCAAGAGGGCCTCAGCCAGAAGTGTGAGGTGGGGGCCTGGACTATAAAGTGCCAGGACTATAAGCACGAGCCCCCCTGCCCGGTCTGATTAGTGGTTGCCATAAGCCACTAAGCTCTGTGGTGGCTTGTTACATGGCTGTGGAACTGACAGGCCAGCTAACTACCTGCCCCTCTCCACCAGCTCTCGCTGAGGCGTCTCACTGCTCTCCTTCCAAAGCTGGCAGGGAAGATACAACTAATACTTGTGTTCCTGTGAATAAAGACATACGCCCAGTTATTTTACAGCAGTGATGGACCGATTTGTATTTCAAATTGCCTTAATGTTCTCTAAAAAAAGAAGAAACCAGGGGTGTTTTTTTAGCCTAAGTCCACTGGGAGGCTGCAGGGATCATGGCTCTGAGAACTGTACTTTTGTAGAACATCATGCAGGGAGCATATGACTGGATTAGGTTTGTGGAGCCTGCTGAACTGCATTCCCGTAACTCCTTTGCAGTTTAGCATTAGAGAAGGAAAAACCGGGGTGGGGCCACAGCAAAGGTGGTTTCTGTTTGCTGTGTGACATGTGGGGGCCCTAGACTGTCAGGGTCTGGCCCCGCTGTTCCCAACCCACCCCCTTACCAGCTTTAAACCAGGGACCCTGCCCTCTGAGATGAGAGGTCATCTCCACGTGGCGTCTGCTCCTCGGGGCCCAGTCCCCTCTGGGGACATGCACCAGCAATCACGAGACAGGTTGTAAAAGAAGCACCAAGTACAAGGACAGAGGTGGCCTAAGGACATCTTATTGAAGGGGCTGTGTGTCACAGAGCTGTGAAGGATGCCGATGATGTGCCAGAAGACACGCAGTTGGGCAGAAGGGACAGGGCACACAGCTAAGTCTGAGCCCCCTCCCGCCAGGCGGTCTGGCCCCTGCCCCTGCCCACATACCCCCTCGAACAGGGTGCCAGGGCTTCCTCCAGGCAAAGCCCACACTTGGCCGGGTCTGCCCCTGCCAATGACAATCATGCTGATGGCAACAGCTGCTCTGTCCAGGGCATGAGTTCTGTCCTGGGTGCTGTGCAGTCCTTGCCTGTCTGGGTGTTCTAGCCCACACAGGCCCAGGAGGGCAGTGACACTATTCCTGCTTCACAGCTGGGAACAGTGAGGCCAACTGGCTGACGAGGGCATTACTGGCCACGTGACTGAGAACAGGTATGAAGCCTCACTGCCAGTTCACAGTGTTCAGTCTAGAGGGACACAGGGTGGAGGAAAGCTGTTCCCTTTCAAGGGCCTCCGATGAAGAAGGGCAGGCGCCTCCGGGCAGGTCACAGGGCTGGGCTGTGGCTCGGAGGGACGCCACAGACTGCAGGCCCCCCCTGGCCTCTCGATGCCCCAGGATGGCAGTGGATGGTCTCATTCTCCACACTGCAGCCAGACCCCAGGTTAAAACTTAAACCTACAAGCAACAGGATGGTCAGGACGAGCGGTTTATCTCCCTGCTCTTTAGATAAAGATAAGGTCCCCTGGGACTGAACACCTCCCCACGCTGAGACCTGCCGGGTGTGTCCTGAGGGTCGGTGACAGCCACAGTGGCAGCAGAGAGCGAGACGAGGTAGCCACGCTGCGGGGGGGCCCAGCAGCCTGCCCTCCAGACCGAGGGGACCCACGTCTGTGGCTGAAACCCTCAGCCTCTGACCCTCTGTCACGGCCACCCCACGGCCACCCTCTGGCAGCTCTCCTGTTCTTGCAGTATCATCCTGAGCAGGCAGAGCCTGGTTGAGCCCCCATCCCCACGGCACTATGCTCACTGATGCCTGCTAAGCTCTGGGCCCTGTGTGAAAGCCCTTGGGGATGAGGCCCAGGCTGTGCTCATACATGCCGGGACCTGGAGGCACTGAGGGGTGCAGGGGACAGGCTCAGCTGTCCATGTTCTTATTGCCTACTCTTTGCAATCCTCACTCCGTGACCTAACAGTTATGAAGAGACCCCAAAAGTGCACCCTTAACTAAAACTCGACCTTTCCTCTGTTCAAATTTCCAACCAAATGCCAGTAATGGGGCTATAATGTTATGGACTCTGTCCCCATTTGCCCAGGTACTGGGTTAATTTACTTTTTCTTTATGCACACTTTTTTTTTTTTTTTTGTATTTTGTTGCAACTTACTGTAAACGAATAAGTAAAATTGCTTAGTGAATGTTTAAAATACTTGAGAACTATTTTCAAGCAATTTAACAGCAAGGACTATTTTCATACAATTTAAAACAGTCTTCTCATGGAAATTGAAATGCTAATGATAAATAATTATTATCTGCTTGCTAAGATAATCAACACTATCACCCAGTGTCAGTTTTTGCTGGTATCTGAGATAAACCGTACTCCTAGACACCGGCTGGGCTGGGGGGCTGGCTCTGTTCCCCTGCTGCCCCACAGGTGACAAAGAGCCTGACTCAGCCCTTCTCACTGACTCGGTCTCCTCCCTGCTCCTCCCCACGTCCTTGCCATATGTCCTCTCCTTGGGCAGGAATGCTCTGTGTGCCCTTCTGAAACATGTTGCTAAAACCTGCAACAACCTGCTTCCATCCTGCCTGGGCCAGACCCCCGGTTTGCATCCTGGCTCTGCAGCTGGTCACTGTGTGTGCTTGGCAGGTTTCTTAACCTCTCTGTGCCTCGGTTTCTCATTTCAAGTAGGGATAATAACAGCCCCCGCCTCTTAGGACTATTGTGAGGACTGAGCAGAAGCACATCTCAGGCCACAAGTAGCACCTGCCTGGAGTGTGTGGTGAGGTCAGCGGAACTCTGGGCAGAGTTGACAAACTTCTCTACTGCTCCCTCCATCCAATAGGAAAAGTCAGGACTTGCTCTCATGACTGAAATGATTTCTGCTGTCACATTCACCTGTTCAACTCTATAAAGCCTTGGTTCCCATACCCACCCCAAGAGCAAGACCCAGGCATTAGAAGTGCCAATTACTGGACATCACCCCAAGCCCCTGAATCTGGGGTTCTGATGCCACTTCTATAAAGAATCCATTGTAAAAAAAAAGAAAGAAAGAAATTTAGCAACCTAAATTGGAGGGCTGCATGAGAAAAGGAAATAAAAATTTCTCCCCTTCTCTTCTGATACAAAGAGGAAGATTTACCTGCCAGCTCTTAACCTTCCATCTGAGTTCTCAGTGTTAGCCCAGGAGCCACCCTCAGTCCTGCTCTGACCGTGGACCCCAAAGCAGCCCAGGTCACCAGCGTCCTGCGGCTGCCATGACCAGGCACCACACACTGAGCAGGCTGGCCGACAGACACATGTGGGGTTACATTCCTAGGGCCAGAACCCAAGGCTGAGGTGGCTCGTCCTGGCGGCTCTGAGGAGGGCCTGCCGCAGTCCGGGCCGTCCTCAGCTTGTGGGAGCATCACCCCAGCCTCACCTCCATCTTCACGCAGCTTCTGCCTCTGTGCCTATCTCCCCTATAAGGACACCAGTCACTGGTTAGAGACCTACTGAGTCCATTGTGACCTTATTTTAACCAATGACATCTTCACAGGGCCTGTCTCCACACAGGGCCACATTCTAGGCGCTGGAGGTCAAGACTTAAACATGAATCTGCTGGGGCTGAGGCAGGAGGATCACTTGAGCCCAAGAGTTTGAGGTTGCTGGGAGCTATGATGCCACAGGACTCTACCCAGGGTGACAAAATGAGACTGTCTCAAAAAAAAAAAGAGTGTGGACTTCAACAGGAGCCTGGGCCTAGTGGCTGGGCCCTCCTGAGTTACTTTTTTTTTTTTCCCCTCCCACTTCTCCTCTTTTAAGTATATTGAGTGAAATTTATCTCGTCTTGGTCTTCTAGAGCCTCTCCTTTTTTTTTTTTTTGGCAGTTTTTGGCTGGGCCGGCACCCTACTCCTTTGAGCCACAGGTGCCGCCCCTTCCTGAGTTACTTTTAAAGTAGTTAATGCCACTTGCAGAATCAGAGAAAGAGTCAGGTACAGAGGTAACTAGATACATTTTTTTATGGTTCAACTCTCCGCAGGTTTGATACTAATTTTATTATATAAAGTGAAGAGCCCTGTGCCCCAGGTGTGTGTGTTCACCTCTATATGGACTTGACCTTAGATGTAGCAGTTTCTGGAGTGCTTGAGTGCTACAGGTGGCTGTCCAGACACCTGCTCCAGGTCAGAACTCCCCCATCCCCGCCAAGCCCTGTGGGGAGTTGTGTGGTGAGTTCCACCTAGAGGTCTCTGTCAGGAGGAAGGGGCCAGAGTCACAGGCTCACAGCAGAAGGGAGCTAATTAAAGACCCTCAGCCGTGGGCACTGCCTGTGGCTCAGTGGGTAGGGCACCGGCCCCCATATACCAAGGGTGGCAGGTTTGAACCCGGCCCAGGCCAAACTGCAACAAAAAATAGCTTTTTGGTATTGTGGCAGGCGTCTGTGGTCCCAGCTACTTGGGAGTCTGAGGCAAGAGAATCGCCTAAGCCCAGGAGCTGGAGGTTGCTGTGAGCTGTGACACCACAACACTCTACTGAGGGTGATAAAGTGAGACAGTTTTTTTCTGTCTCTTAAAAAAAAAAAGACCCTCACCCATAACCAGGCACAGCACCTCATGCCTCTAATCCCAGCTGTCTGGGAGGCCAAGGCAGGAGGATTGTTTGAGCTCAGGAGTTCAAGACCAGCCTGAGTAGGAATGAGACCCTGTCTGTACAAAAAATAGAAAAATTAGCCAATGTCATGGTGGTGGGCACCTGTACTCCCAGCTACTCAGGAAACTGAGGTAGGAGGATCTCTTGGGCCCAGAAGTCTGAGTTTGCTGTGAGCTGTGATCAGGCCACTGTGCTGCAGCTTGGGCAAGAGAACAAGACCCTCTCCCTAAATAAAAGGACCCTCACACAGTGGTGCTCTCAGCTGGAGGCCAGGGTTCTACACAGAAGTTCCAACTTGCCTCTGCTTCAAGTTGACCCTGTCTGCGTCCCTTGCTCCCAGGTCTATATCCAAATAAGGTCACATCTACAGATACAGGGTTAGGACTTCAACCCATCTTTCAGGGGGGGCCACCGTCCAACACACAACATCTGATCAGCCACAGGCAGAGTGTGGCCTGGGCCTCACCTCAGTCCTGGGCTTCCTCATCCAGGCACAGCGTGTACACAGCAGAGCCTGGGAGATAAGGGTCCTTATCAGACCTTCTGTTCCAGGTCTCCCTGTGTGGCATGCCTGGCCAAGGGGCTGGAGGGATCAGCAGTCAGAGCCACTCACGCCCCTGCCCCACTCAGAACCCCAGGGAAAAGCAGCCTCAGGCCACCACACACTCCGCAGGCTCCGCCCTGTCCGAGCTCCCTGGGGCCGACCTCCACACCACAGCCCTCTGGCTGCTCCCTGAGGTCCCTGCCTTGAGGGTCCAGAGCACGACCTATTTTCTCTCTGCCTCCTCATCTGCCGGTCAGTATTCTAGGTCAGCATTAGATGCAGAAGCAGCTGTGGGCTTGTGGCCCACAGCACATGCCCCCAGGAGCTCCAGAGGGTGCTTTGGGGAGCCCCAAGGGGCATGTGTGACTCTGGCGGTGTCATTGCACTCCTGCAGCTTACTGTGGCCTTTCTCAGAATCTAGGAAGCCTGCCAGATCTTGGTCCACAGAGACTGTGATCTCTCAGGAACCACACAGGCCACAGACAAAATAGAGACGTGTCCCTAGCTCATGTCCCCTCCACGGAGACCCACGACCTCTGTTGGGCAGAGGGGGAGTCAGGGAAGTGGTGACCTTGGACTAGACCTGCTGGTGTCAGCAGTTGCAGCTTGACGTCTGACATCTCAAGCGTGAGGCATGGAGTGGAGCACAAAAGCAGACCCCCAAGTGATGGGCGTTGGAGTATCGCTCAGGGGAAACCCGGGGACGGTCCTGCCAGCACTCTGTGCAGATGTGCATTCTTCCATTAATGCTCCGAGAAGCGTCTGGAAGGATACACACCAAGCTCCCAGCTGCTGGAGACAAAGGAGGCAGGGTGGGCGCGCTGCACTGACACCAGCCCCGACCTGTTGGCTTTCATTTTTAAATTTTTACAAGGCCAATATATTTCTATACCACTTAGGTAACTAAAAATTAGTTTTTAAGAAAACCCACAGCATTTTGAAAAGCAAAAATAGTGTAACGAACACAAAAACCAAAACCAAAAAGCAAGAGTGCGCGATAAGGCACAGAAAGTATTTGTACTAACGCGTAAAATCGTCTGAGTCGCAACGACCAGGCACGAAACCTGGCTGCGCCTTTCCCCGCTGCGAAGGTACAAAGAGAAACACAGGTGCCCACACTCCTCTTACTTTCTCCTGACAAAAGGGAGACACGTTTGTCTAGAAAGAAAAATGTTTCCCTCTCGAAGCTGAGTCGGCAGGGACTCGCCCTGCAGGCCTGGGGCCTTGGGTGGCAGGTGACACTATGGGTCTCAGTCACGTCTGAGTAAGGAGGGGCTGCCCTCCCCTGCAGCTCCCCCCAACACCTGCTCTCTGTGATGGCCTGGTGACACCATGGCTGGGGTGGGGACAGCTGTTCCCAGCAGGGAGAAGGACTATTATGCAGATGTACAAGTCAGCACCCTGAGCCTTTCCTACCATGGGGGTCTGCTCCCAGCTTAAACCCACAGGGACCCCGACAGCTCGCGGGGAGCCCAACAAGGCTCCTACGGCGCCCAGGCCCCGTACACTCCCTCGGTTCTCACAAAAACCCCGTAGGCAGATGTGAGATTTTAAATCATTGCTACCATGCTCCACTTTACACTTGAGGAAACTGAGGCTGAAAGAGTGTGCATGGCCCGCCCGAAATCCCACAGCTGCAGAGGGGCAGAGCCACGCCTGTGTGAGCCTTGGCTGTCTGACCCCGGGACTCAGCGCACCATCTCTGGGGTGTGATTTCCACTAATGAACACACACGCAACAGTGTATAATCTCTGAGTGTGTGTCTCTCTCTTAATACTAAGCTTAAAGCCCTTTCTGAAATTTTCGTTACAGACTTAGAGTACACTAACCACAAATACTAAAATTTGGCTCGGTGCCTGTGGCTCAAGCGGCTAAGGTGCCAGCCACGTACACCTGAGCTGGTGGGTTCGAATCCAGCCCCGGGCCCACCAAATAACAATGACGGCTGCAACCAAAAAAATAGCCAGGCGTTGTGGTGGGTGCCTGTAGTCCCAGCTATTTGGGAGGCGGAGGCAGAAGAATCGCTTGAGCCCAGGAGTTGCAGGTTGCTGTGAGCTGTGATGCCAGAGCACTTTACCCAGGGCGATAGATTGAGGATCTGTATAAAAAAAAAAAAAAAACAAAAACAAATACTAAACTTTGACTTTCCAAGCTAAGGATGTGGGACTTACATGGTGAGGATGTGGGACTGGCTGAAACCCACGCGTCTGTTCTCACCTCCTGCCTGTACACCTGCCTGGCCTGGCCCCAGAGAAGCTGCGTGTATGCAGGGCATGTTACCTCTGGCCCCCAGAACTTGTGGCCCGTGGGAGAGCATGCTCTGCTTTTGTCTGTCTAGAGCGCGCATACTCTGGAGCTTGCTGCACCTGTTCCTGCCTGGCCACACATCCCCGCACCGTCCCTCTTAGGCTGCGGACCAAGCAAGTGTGGGGCCTTCCTTGTCTCCACTGCCCTGGTCTGGACCAGGACGCCCCCCACCAGTCTGGGACTCTAGCTCACACCAGTGTGAGGAGAAGCCTCCAGGCCCACACACTGGCCCCAGGGTGGCCCCACCACAACTGCGGGCAGTGTCCTCAGGTGGGAGGTGTGGTCAGCAGGAAGAGGAGCTTATGTCCTTGTCTCGTGTCATTTTCCCACAGCAGTGTTTGGCTGGCGCTCTTCCCCCAAGCCAAGGCACAGCCCCCGCCCCTGGGTAGCACAAGTGTCCAGGCCTGCAGCCAGCCCAGTGGCTACCTGCTGGTACTGCTGGGTCCTCTGCCCACAGGAGCCTAGGAAGGCCAGTTTAGGACAGGGGACGGCCAGCAGGCCCTCAGTCAGGTAGGGGTGGCATCACAGCTCCCTTGAGGTCTGAGCCCTGCAGATGGGTAGGTGGGGAGGAAAGGTCAGGCCCTCCCCCATCCCACTTTGGGTGCGTTGTTACTACACCAGCTTAGTGAGGACACAGAGGCTGGAGGAGCAGGAGAGCCGGTTCTGAGGGGGAGCCTGTGCGCCCCAAGGGAACACCCTGAGAACAAACGGTGGCTGCGGAGGGCCAGAGTGGGCCACCTGCATGCCCGTGGTTGCCATGGAAATAAGGGCTTGTGGACACATCAGACGTGGTGTTTCAGGCTGGGACTGACTTCTTTGGGCCTCTGCTGTGGGCCCTGGAAGCCAGGCAGAGAACTGAGTGGCTGCAGCTCCTGCACCAGGCACCCTTGTCACGCTGGCAGCACTGTGGGCCGGTCAGACACTTTCCTGGGTTTGAGGGCTCTGCTCTGGGACACAGATGGGGGACACCTTGTCCTTCCTCACCCAGCACTAGGAGTCTCCTGGAGCATGGGGGTTTCGGGGCTAACATTGGGGTGAGTTGGTTGCCTGAGATCAAGGCCCTGCGGGAGCAGCTGGGTCCCTCTCCCAGAGATTGCACCTCGGCCAGCTTGGCCAAAGGCATGTGCTGCTGTGGGCAGCACCCAGCTCTGCAGACCTGCGGCCTCAGCCCTATTAGTTGTCTATGTGATCCTGGGTGGGTACGGTGGGTGCACTGGCAGTCACCCCAACACATGGCCACATCCTAACCCCCAGAACCTGTGAATGGGATTACTTGGAAGAAGATATAATTGCAGATATAATTAAGGATCTCAAAATGAGATTATACTGGTGGGCCTAAGTCCAGTGACAAGTGTCCTTATAAGAGACAGAAGATACTGTCACAGGGGGAGTGCTAACTCACTGCAGCAAGGGGCATGGAACACTCACAGCCCGGGCTGCAGGACAGGGCCCACCCCCACATCAGTCTGCCACGTCTGGAGGCTCCTGCACCTCAGGCTGTCTGCAGAGGTGGACCCAGAAGGGGCCTCGGGTCCTGCCCTCCCCTGTGGCTCTGCTGCCTCTTCTGGCAGCAGGTGTCTACTGAGCACCCACTCTGTGCAGCGCTGGCAGGCAGGATGCTGAGGTGGTCCCAGGATTTCTACCCTGGACGCACGTTCCTCTTCCGGGTCGCCCTATCAACCATCCTCTAAGAGCTGCTGGGAGGACTTCTTAGGTGTAATTAAGGTCCCAAATCGCTGAAGGGGATATAACAGAGTGGTCTGACCTGCACGCAGGAGCCCTTCCTACCCGAGGCCAGAGCTAGAGAAGTCAGAAGAGGCTAAGGGTGAGGAGACTGGGTGAGGGGCAAACAGCCACGCACAGGCCCCCGGGGGCCCTCCAGGAGCTGAGAGCAACTCCCGCTGACAGCCGGCAAGGACCTGTGGGCTGGGAGAGGGACCCGCACTCCGGGAGAACGCAGCCAACGTGCACCACAATGTCAGCCTGCTGCCACGCGGGGTCCCGGCTCCCCACCCAGGACCCCTGGCCGCAGAACCCTGTGGTCACAAGTGGGTGCTTTTTTTAAACCACTGCATTTGTGGTGATTCATTAGGAAATGCAGGTGACTCATGTGTGGGGCAGCGTGTCTACAGCTGTCCTGGACTCCAGGACAGCATCGTGGGTGCAGGAACTCATCCCCGACACTTCCTCCCTCCCTCTCCAGGCCTCCTGCACCAAAGCCAGCCTGAGGATGACACAAGAGAGTGCGAGCTGCTCTGCAGGGACACGTTGGCCCCCATGCCCGCCATGTCCTAGGGGGGTCGGGCCTAAGGGAGCCAGGGGTCCAGGGTGGTCTGGCCCTTCCATCAGGCCCTCCCTCCATGACACCAGGTTTGCTGCTGGTCAGATCATTCCATTCTGGAGCTGTCAAAACGGAGTCTGCAGACGCTCTGTTCAGACGCCTTGCATGGTTGTCCAAAGCTGCAGCCCCAGCTGCAGCCCAGGCTCTGCCATTACCTGCCAGGGGACCACATGATATTTAAGCTTCCCAGGCCTCAGTGTCCTTATCTATAAAGTGGAGCAAGTAAGAGAATCTGCACCTGTCCTCAGGAGCAAGTGAGCAGACCCGAGGACAGTACCAACACAGTGCCGCATGGCGGCTGCCTGGCAGATACCTGGTATGTGTTCCGGCAATGCCTTGGCTGGGCCCTGAGCTCCCCCAGAACAGCCACTGATTGAAACTCAAGCAGCACCAAGCTGAGAAGATACTGCTGATCCTTAATTCCAAACCCTGACCACAGGATGTAAAATTCCGGATGTTCTCATGCTCAGACCCACGAGCACTGTCAGTGCAGAGTGCCCGGAGCGCTATCCCAGTCACTCCTCTGGACTTGCTGGTCAGGCTCATCCTTGTCATTTCACCTCTCTGAGCACCAGGGCCCAGTCTGCACGGGGGGGGGGGGGGACATAGATTCAGGTGTTTCTAAGGTTTTGTCCAGCTCTGACAAGCCAGGAGCCGGGGCCAGCTGTGCTGTGAAGAGGGGACAAGGCACGTGGGTGCACCTTTCTTCTGCCCTGGGTGCTAGGTGCTCGAAGCACAGCTGACCGTCCTGATCTCTCCCCCAGTAGCCCTCGGGCCACTGGCTTTCCGCGCCTGGGGCCTTGCTGGTGGGTTGTCCTGTTTGTCCACAAATTCTCCTCCCCTTGGGCCCTGCCACGGCCTCCCTGTGGATGAAGTGAACTCCCACCTGTAGATGAGGCTCACCTGAGGGACAACGGCAAGCTGATTCTGAGCCAAGGCTGTGCGCAGCTAGAGCTCCCCACACCGTGAGAAGAGATGCACCAGGGGCCTTCGCTCCTTGGTCTGGTCTTGGGGAGGATGGTGGGGAACAAGCCTAAGCCCCACCTGAAGCCCGAGTCCCCCCACGCAGCCGATCCCAGCCAAGCCACAGCCAGCCCAGGGGCTCATGACAGGGAGTGAGCACTAGCGGCAGCCACGGCTCGCTCTGCCCTGCCTTCACTTACAGCACGATGCAGCAGAAACTGGTAGGACAAGGCCCAGCCAGCCGATCCACCGAGGAAGCAGCCCTGGGGGGACAGCAGAGCGATCCCCTGCTGCAGGCTGGTTTCACACGAGGAACATGGCAGTGCCCAGGTGGAGTGTTAGCAGGGAACCCTCATTCCTGCTTTCCCTGTTCTGATCCTGGAAGGCTGCAGGATGAGAGGGACACAGGCCGGGGAGGTGACAACTGCAAATGACACAAACTTTTCCAGGTCCTCACATTCCTAAGTGTAAGGTCCTTTGGGACTGACTGAGTCACTGGACACTCGGTTGCACAGTATGGATGCAGTCTGCAGGGAATAGGAAGAGAGACCCCTCATGGCATTCAGGGAAGGAGAGTCCAGAGGACAAAGGGACGTTACTTTACATGCTAATCCACCTGACCATCCCAGTCCAGGAATGGCACCAAACTGCCCAGCTGATGCGCTTATTACTCTTCATGTTGAAACACCCACTCACCATAAGTCCCTGGGTAAGGGCCTTTCCTGCCAGACAGCCCCAGCTGCTGCATGCCCCTGGCGGTGACACCAGCAGCATTCTCTCAGGCCCCTGCACGTTCCCACAGAGCACATAATCTTCTTCCCCAAGATACAACCCCCCAGCCTACGGGTTACAGTGTAGAGATCACCCTGTCTCAAGGCCACCCAAGACTAGGATTCCATGAGTAAGTCACTACTAAATCTACCTTTATGACAGACTAGATCTGTCTGCCTTGCTTTTTGGTGTCTCTGCTCCTGGGGCATTTGGGGGTCACTTTGCTTATAGAGCCTTTCACAGAATAGTTGGACAATAGACCTGTAAATAAAAGACCAGGGGCATCAGAGAGTTATCCGCCCCAGGGACACGTGTGCACCTTGAGGACAGTGTAGAGCTGAGGGCTAAGGGCTGAGGCCACAGGTGGCTGCTCCACTGTTCAGGGTCTTGGGGGCCAAGAAGGACTTTCTAACATTACCTGAGTGACAGGGAACTTGGGAGGGGTGGTGTCTACAGAGCCGTGTCCTGACAGGGGGCCATCCTGAGTCCTTCCACGTCAGTCGGGATGTTTGTTTTTCCCACTTTAAAAGCGGGAGATGTGCAGGGTGAGAGCAGCCAGTCAGAAAGGCCACAGGAGTGCCCAAAACAGCCCACTGGACAGAGTCAGTGCTGCCAGAGCCTGGGTGGAAGGGAGCAGAAGGGGGTGACCGCTGCCGGGCACAGGGCTTCTTCCTGAGGCAACCACAATGTTCTAAAGTTGACCCTCATGGTGGCCGAACAACTCCTGACTATACTACAAACCCTGGATTGTTTGCATGGACGGCTGCATGGTATGGGCTGGGGCATATTCTAGTGACTTAAGGCGCCTGGTGGAAACCTGCACTCAGACGTGTGGGCTCCTGGGACAGCCCGTCTCTCCCTCCCACAGATCCCAGACACGGGTCAGGCTTCAAGCCTGGCTCCCAGCACCAGAAGTTGCTCCTGGGTGGGCAGTGCCCACAAGCCCTGCCTGAAGTTCGCCACACACTAGAAACAAACAGAAATGACTTTGCAACTGCTTCAAGCTAGGTCTTCTGTTTTTATTCTGTCCCTTGGATAATCAGGTGTCAGGACACAGAAAGCCTCTGAGCCATCCTCCAAATCGCTGTGCGGCTGGGAAAGTTTAACTAGTTTATTTAGTGCCCCTCGTGCTTCTGAGCTCCTCAAAAGGAGGCTGGAGGATGCTATTTCGATCCAAGGTCAAGCTTCTGTCCTTAACTGAAAATTGCTGTTGTCGGAGAGCTGCTGGTAAACCCTGTTGCTTCTTAGCTTGCAGGTTTTCCAGTGGTGAGATTTGACGCTGGAGCTTGTGACACGATTAAGGGTGTAAACCCTGCCCAGCTGCCTTTAGCTGGGAACTGAAGGGCCCAGGCTCTGTACATGGACAGCATCCTCAGGGCCTGAACTTCCTGTCTTCTTCCCTCCCTGCCAGCCCTACCATGGATGCCACTCACACCGCTTGTGAAGGCCTTGGTGGCTGAGCCTGACTGTCAGCACCACGGACAGCTCTCAACTCTCCCATCTCTCTCCCATGTTCCCCCAAAGCATTCAGCTGCTCTGGGTGAGAAACTTCTCTGTGTCCAGCCCTGCGGATCTTTGTCCATTGCACGTCCTCTGACTATCACAGTTAGTTGCAGGACTGGATACCTTGGGCTCAGTCACAGGGCCTGAGGGGCTACCTGAGACCAGGGCTGCTCTCCCCTTCCCCTAAGAGCTTGGGCACTCCCTTGCTGGACACCTGTCTGATCACCCTCGCTCTCCAGATAACTAAACCCAACCCTGATTCTGTGACTGACACAATGCTCTGTCCCTGGCATGGGCCAGGCTCGAGGACCAGGGGATGAACAAGGTAGTTGCTGTCCTTGCCCTTGGGAAAAACAGTTCGAAAGAAAGCCAGGTCCCAATGGAGGAAGCCCCGGTCCTGGGCCCACCCGAAGCTGTGGCAGAGTGGGCCCTGGGGATGGGTGCAGCAGAGCTCCCTGGACTCGCAGCCCAGGAGCCACATTAGCACAGGGACGGGGGTCAGGAGGCAGGTGCAACAGGCTCAGGGCAGCCCCAACATGAGGCCAGTCACAGAGGTTGGGAACCCAGCAGGGCCTGAGACCCCAGAACCCAGGAAGGCAAGAGAGGGCAGGACCAATGAGGGGCCAGAGACAAGTCAGCCCACACAAGCATGGCTATGCTCCCATTTTACGGCCCATGCTCTTCAGCCTGGGGTGGAGTGTGTGGTGTCATCACAGCTCACAGTAACCTCAAACTCCTGGGCTCAAGAGATCCTCTCGCCTCAGCCTTCCGAGTAGCTGAGTCTTGGCTACTCTTTCTATTTTTAGGAGAGATGGGTTTTGCTCTTCCTCAGTCTGGTCTTGAACTCCTACGCTCAGGCAATGCACCCTCCTCAGCCTCCCAGAGTGCTAGGATTACAGGTGTGAGCCACCACATCTGGCCTGAAACAAAAATTCTAATAATCCTTTTGGAAAATAATTTGATATGTGTCAAGAGCAATCAAATGTTCAGAGCTTTGGACCCAGTAAATCTACCTGCAACCCTCCCCAAAAGCAAGGGCCTCACCCGCCCTCCAGAGAAACTTCACAAAGTTATTTATCACACAATTTAAATAGAGAGCAGCTAAGGATCTAGTAAAACGGAATAGTTCTATCAATCTGATGAAATAGTAAATGCTTACCATAACATCTTAAATAGTAACACTCATAAATGCAATTTCTTATATCAATCAAACATATCGTATGTGTTTGAGGGAAAGAATGGCAGGATATTAGCCCAAATAATAAAAACAGTTGCTGTTTTATGTGGTCAGACTGATAGAATTTCTTTTCCTAGTTTTTTAAATTTCTCTAATTTTTAAAAGACATTGGCATCTGACTCGGCACCTGTAGCTCAGCGGCCAAGGTGCCAGCCACATACACAGAAGCTGGCGGGTTCAAATCCAGCCTGGACTTGCCAAACAACAATGATAACTACAACTAAAACCTAGCTGGGCATTGTGACAGGTGCCTGTAATCCCAGCTACTTGGGAGGCTGAGGCAAGAGAATCGCTTAAGCCAAAGAGTTTGAGGTTGCTGTAAGCTGGGACACCATGGCACTCACCGAGGGTGACATAGTGAGACTCTGTCTCAAAAAAAAAAAGACATTGGCTTCCGCATTCACCTGTCTGTGAGAGCCAGGTCCTGACCCAAAATCAGCAGCTATGCACGGCAGTTACACCCAGGTACACAGAAGGGTTTTTGGTCTACAGTGACAGGATAATAATTATGCACCTATAAAATAGGATGTGACAGATATTAATTGTAGCTTCAGTGATTAACCCTCCATCCACCTTGTAAAAATTGTTTACGTTGTTACGTTGTAAAAATCAGGCAGGAGATCAGAAGGTACCTGGAGAAAAGAATTAAAGCACAACCCAAAGGCTGGAGATTCATGTGCTGGGACTAAGCCTGGAGCTCAGCTGCGCACTCCTAAATGCTCAACAGACTAAGCAGAATTTCATTTTATCTTATTTTATTTTATTTTATTATTTTATTTTAGAGACAGTCTCACTCTGTTGCCCTGGGTAGAGTGCTATGGAGTCATGGCTCACAGCGACCTCACACTCCTGAGCTCAAGGGATCCACACTCCTTGGCTCCCCAGAGTGCTAGGGTTACAGACACAGTAACCATGACCCATCAGCAGGACACTTTTTTTTTTTTTTTTTTTTGAGACAGAGTCTCACTTTGTTGCCCTCAGTAGAGTGCTGTGGCTCACAGTAACCTCTAACCCTTGGGCTTTAGCTATCCTCTTGCCTCAGCCTCCCAAGTAGCTGGGACTATAGGCACCCACCACAACACCTGGCTATTTTTTAGAGATGGGGTCTTGCTCTTGCTCAGGCAATCCTCCCTCCTCGGCCTCCCTGAGTGCTGGGATTACAGGCATGAGACACTGCACCCGGCCTGACACATTCTATTTTTAGCCAGGACAAGTGAGACATTCTTCTCTCAGACTCCCAAATGCAGCTCGGCGTGGGTGAGACGGTGCCAGGCCATTTAGGGCAGGGAGAGTCTGATATGAATGGGATCCCTTTTTAAAAATGTTCATTTTTATATTCATAGAAGAGATATAGTCTATCAAACCTATGATTTTATGGTTTTTTTTTTTTTTTTGAGATAGAGCCTCAAGCTGTCGCCCTGGGTAGAATGCCGTGGCATCACAGCTCACAGCAACCTCCAATTCCTGGGCTCAAGCGAGTCTCTTGCCTCCCCCTCTCAAGTAGCTGGGACTACAGGTGCCCGCCACAACGCCCAGCCATTTTTTGGTTGCAGCCGTCATTGTTGTTTGGCGGGCCCGGGCTGGATTCCAACCCTCCAGCTCAGGTGTACGTGACTGGTGCCTTAGCCCGTTGAGCCACAGGCGCCCAGCCGGTTTTATGGCTATTATTCTTGTTTGTTTGTTTATTTATTGCTTATTTTATTGAGGCAGGGGCTGGAATACCACAGTGATGTCTTTGTTCACTGGGACCTCAAACTCCCTAGCTCAAGTGATCCTCCTGCCTCAGCCTCTAAAGAGCTAGGATTACAGGCATGAGCATGACACCCACCTGGATATTAGTCCTTATAGAAAAACTAAGATTTTAAAAAACTAGTCTAAAATTTAAAATTAAATTATAATATATGGAATACTTGGGTAAAAAATAGTAAAATGGTAAAACAAAACAAAACAAAAACCTAATACTTAAGAAATGTGGCTTAAAAGGGCACTTGTCCTTGTTAAATGTCAGCCGTGCAGAGCATGTCCTGTTTCACCCACTTGGCAGTGGCTTACAGTGACCTTGGCCGGTGGGGGGCCTTTCCACCTGCACCTCCAAAGCTCACTCACAACAGTCCTGAGCTGGGCTGTGCAGACGCCCTGCTCTCCAGCTCACCTCACTTCATCCTCCTCAGAACCGTGTGGCAGACGTGTCCCTTGCATCCATTGTAATGTCTTCTACTGCAATTTTGTGTTCCCTGCAAGCGTCAGTAGGGCTTCTATTTCTATCTTTGATGTTCAGGGATGTTCAGGAAGTGTGTGGGTAATTCGTAGCTCCACGTTTTCATTCCCCACCTGTACTGATTACCTTTTGCTGTGCTACAAATTATTCCAAAATCTAGAAGCTTAAAACAACAAACACTGGTTGGCACACGGGGGTTAGGGGAGTTTGTGGAAAGCAGGCACCGTGTGGGTGACCCTGGCCCTGGGCCCTTCGTGAGGCTGCAGTCAGCTGTCGGCTGGGGCTGGGGCCATCTGACGGCCCGAGCATGGAGGACAGGGGTCCAAGCTCACGCACGTGGCTGGAGGAAGGTCGTATTTGTCACAAGTTGCTACCAGCTTTCCTTTTGAGGACCTCATACCCAGCACTAATTCTCTGGCCATGTAGAGTAAGGGGTGTCGCGACCCCTACGGCTCTGGTCAGGGTCACCGCAGGAAGGAACCAGGCATGACACGGATTAGAAGTACAAGCTTGTGGGAGGCGGGCTAACCTTAAGTGCAGGGTAGCCCTGAGCCCCCGCCACAATGGTTATTTATTAAGGTTCTATACAACAGGTGTGGAGAGTTCAGGTAATTACATACAAGGGCTGCACGTGTAAGGATTGCCACGTGCTCTTTCCTCACGTGTTCTTTCCCCACAGCCCCCATGAAGCAGCACCAAGCATCAATGTTTAACACGTGCTTACTAACGAGTGACCGATCTTACCTCATTCCAGAACACTGAATCACTTGGGGGATTGCCCCTAAGTGTCAAAACGTCTCTACGCTTGCCAGGAGACTGTCCTGTTCTCAGTGTTTCCTTTTAATGTGGTAAGAATCAGTAACTGTCCTTGCAAGCATGGTGTCCATTCCTCTACAAAGGGGAGAACTCCAGTGTGGAATATTTCCTTCCGGCTTCCAGGAGTGACCCCTTTCACTTGCCTTTGAACTGAGGCAGGCGGTGGGTGCGCCCCATCCATAACAGCAGGGCTGTGTCCCTGCACCCCACACAACACTGGGGATTGTGTTCGGATCCATGGCAAGTCACTGCCGATATTTGTTTTAATGAGGTGCGTCAAGACACACAGACGCAGGGGACTGTTGTGAAGAAGGAAGTTCACACACTCCCAGCCCCCAGGCCAGCAGGCAGAGGGGAGCACGAGGGCCGGAGCCTTTGCTGCAGTGTCCCCAAGAAGGAGGCGGTGAGGCAGGGGGGCCAGGGTTGGGATGGCGGCGGCATTGAATCACTGTGGTGGCTCTGGGGCACGGGGACCGTTCCTAGTGGTTTGGTGCCTGCCTTGGGGTGAGGAGAGCAGGCGGGGAGTTGCGGTGTGGCTCTGGGCTGGGGGGTCTGCATTGGAAAGGTGGGTTGTTTATTGTCTCTAGGAATCAGCTAACCCTGGGAAGGGCAGGCCCTGTGGGGGGCAGCACAGCCCAGATGTCAAAGGTCAGGGCAGAAAATGAAAAGCACAGCACGCTCTCTCTCTCTTTCTCTCTTACTGTCTCTCTCGCTTTCTCGCTCTCTCTCTTTCTCTTTCTCTCTCTTACCCTCTCTCTTTCTCTCTGTCTCTATTCTCTCTCTTATTCTCTTACTCTCTCTCTCTGCTGTCTTCCTGCAGGCTCCCTCACTGGCTAAGCTCCTCTCATGTGCCTGGGCTGGACACTGGCATTGCCGTAATCACCAGGGTTGTTTCCAAATATTCCCTTTCTTCCCCTGTGGGAGCCTTTGGTGCTGTTTGCCTGACATCAGGCTTTCCCCGACCTGGGCACATGTCAGGATTGTACCTGTGGTTCCCTGTGGCTAGTGGGGAGCTCTGCCAAGGAATAGCCACGAGGTTCAAGCAAAAGTGATGCAGGTTGTGTCCATGCCGGTGACTTAATGGCCAGTACGTGACCCTCAGCTCTTTCCCTCTACCGTGACAACTGGCTGTGGTCCCGTCAGAAAGTGGCTTTGACCTGACAGTGGAGAAGGGTCCTGGGGCTGCCATAACACAGACTGGGGGGCTCCAAACTGTTCTGGAGGCCAGAGGTCCAGAGTCAAGGTGTTGACAGGGCTCTAAGGGAGGAGACTTCGTCTCTTGCAGCCTCTGGTGGTCCCCCCTCCCCATCCCTACACCGCATGTCATCCTGGTCCTCACCTTGGTCACAACTTCGGAGGTCTTATTTCCAAATGAGGTCACACTCTGATGTTCTAGTGGACATGGATGTGGAGGGGACACTAGTCTGCCCCTACAGATACCCGGGGTGGGGGAGGCCCAGAGCTGCCCTCTCAGTGATGGACACGCCACACAGGTGAACACAGCCCTGGCAGATCTGGCCGCTGCAGTGCAGTCCAGCCTGCCCTGTCGCCTCCTCCCGTGGGGACGTCTGAAGGTAGGCATGGCCACGTGCCTTACTTTGCCCAGTGACATGTGGTCAGGCATCACCTAAATCACTCTGGAGAATAAAGTCTAAAATCCAGCATTGACTTGCCATGTTTTGCTGGGACCGCTGTGTGGGCTTGAGAGCAGTGAGGGGAAGACACAGAGCAGAGCTCCCGGCTGCTCCGAGCAGGTGCAGTGGGTGGCTGGACAGCCGGCTTCCATATCCAGGGACACTTTGCACCTACTCTGGCACCAGGAGTGGGCTGATGTTGCAAGAAAAAGTAGTCTGATGGCAGAGAAAAGCTCTTACTGGAGTCTGGAAAGACGCGTGGGGTTGTACGGTGCCCAACCGTGGAGGGGACCACTCCCTTCACGCCCTTGCAAAGCAGAGAGCGTAGCTAATGAACTTGAAGGTCTAGGGGGGAAAGTTGGAAAACAGAATGTTTAGGACTTTTTCCAAGACATTTCCTGGGCTTGCTGGCGCCCTGAGGCTCCGGACACCACCCCATTTTCCATTTTGTGTTTTCCGCTTGCGTCGCTTTGCTGGGCTCCCTCCACTCCGAGCTTCCAGCTTATGCCACCTTTGCTGGGCTCTCACCTGTTTGCTTCTTCCTCTTCTGCCCTGGGTTGACCTGGTTGCAGCTCCCACACCCCTAGTCACTTAGTCCTTTCTTCCCAGCTTGGAGTTTCCAGGAGCCACCTCTGTGGTGTCCGTGGTCGCCTTACAGATGGAAACAGCAGGTTTCCACAGAGACTGAGCTCCCAAGCCTTCTTCACCCCACAGAAGAGCCCGGCTGGCCGCCTGCCCATCCGCTCCTGACAGCCCCCCTTGTTGTCAATGCCCTGGTCTTAGGTGCATCAGAGTTGGGGGCCCTACAATAGGAGGGGCTCTGGGCACAGCCAGAGCCAGCGCCTGCCAGCTCTGCACATCTCAAAGCTGCTCTGTGTTCTCTCAGTGGTCAGCACCTTGTGTTGGCACCTGGGTCTCTGGTCTCATTTGTACAGATGTGGGGTCACAGGCGCTGTGATCTCACCGCCTATGAGCAGCTTTGGTTGATTGTTTCCAAAAACACAGCTGAATTACTTATAGCAGATGAGTGCTCGTGGCTAGGGGCCTTACTGTTAGCTGCTCACAGCTGGGAGGAGCCCGTGGGGAGTGCGCGTCAGGGTGATGTTGGCCTTGGGCAGGGTCAGGAGTGCCCCAGGTCAGGGAGCAGGTGGCGAAGGGCCAAGACCGTGCCTGTCCCACGGATGAGATCCAGAGGTCAGCACCAGAGGCAGAAGGGAAGGCTGTGTGGAGGAACACTGTGGCCTTCTGTTCCTGTTAACAGAATCCCGTGGGCGCTAATTAATATGTATTTCATCAGATTAAAAATTCTGGAAAACCTGTTGCAAAATGAACATGCCGGCCTAACAGGGGTCCTGTCAGGTTCCCACAGCAACAAAGGGTGGGGGGCAGAGGAACTGGTGTAATAAGTGGGTTTTCTGTAAGAAAAGACATGAAGGCCACCCTTCCATGGCCTGTCACTGAGCGTGATTTGGGTGTTCTGCAGAGCCCTGGTGAGCTCAGGGAAGTGGCAGGTTCCTGCCGCCCTGCGACTCCTGGAGGGAGCTGGGCCTGGTTCTAACCTGGAGCCAGGCAGCCACATCTGTCTTCTGAGGGTAAGAGCTCTGGGGCCACTAAAACCTCATGTCAAGAAAGGCTCCACAGTGGGGTGACTTGCAGCGAGAGGACAGACAGGAGAGAGGACAGTGTGTTTGGGTCTTCTTCATCCCCTAAAACAGGACGGGTGGGCAGGCTGATGAGGGCCAGAGCCCTGACCGGAATGTGCCTGTGAGGAGGAAAAGACGCCCAGTGGAAATTCCTCTGGTTAATTAACACGATGACCGTGACCGAAGTGAACGGCAAGCCCTCTCGGACACATTCCACATAGAAAGAAGCCCCCGAAGACACCAGCGACTCGCTCCACTTTCCAGCTTGAAGCCTCCAAGGATCCGCTGGGGCCTAGACAGAACAGTGCTCCTGGCTCCACGAGGGGACAGGGGCTTCTCCACCATCTCCAACTAGGAGACCGGAAGGGGCCTTTCCCTGTGGGCAGAGCTCAAGACACCCCGTTCCCAAAGGGCAAGAGGTGGCCTCCCAGGGACACGTCCCCTCCCAGGCCAGCTGTGAGCTCCTCAAGGGACTGAGACCCTCACATGCTCCCCAACAATCTGAGGAGCAATTATTCAGAAAAACAGCCAAACCACTCTTCCCATGCGATACAGCAATGATGCTCCTTGGCATTTACCTAAGTGAACCGAAAACTTAATGTCCACACAGAAACCTGCACGCAGATGTTGACATTAGCATTACTCATAATTACCAAACCTGGGTGGCAGCCAAGATATCCCTCGGTAGACGAATAGATAGATAAGCTGTGGTACATGGGTCGTTATAAAAGTTCTGTGATACACAAAAATGAAGAAATGTAAAATCCGCAAGGACAGAAACAAATGAAGCCTTCCCAACAGGAGCAACAAGCCAAGCAGGTGGAATCCAGAAAGGGCCTGTCGACTGAGTTGGAAGTGAAATAATGGACCCTAACATGGTCTATCTCAAAACTTTCCTAGTGCCCCACATATATCCAGACAAGAGAATATTACTTAGGTAGGCATGGAGGGACTTTAGATGCATGTCGCTGAGTGAGAGAACCGGTCCAGAGAGACCACACACTGTGCAGTTTCGTGCAGAGCAGGAAAAACGTCAGCTCTGCCTGTCAGGGTCTTTGGCTGGGCCTGAGAATTGAGTCCGCAGGAGGCACGTCTACAGGAGGAAGTCACACACACAGGCTTTGTTTTACACGTAGAAGGAAGTCCCCAAAAGGAAATGAAGACCCAAACAGTGGCCAGGTCTAAGTGTTTGCAAATTAGGTGGGAGAAAGGGAGAAAATTTTGGGAACAAAGTAACTAAAATGTTACTAAACTGTATAACACTAAAGGAAGATGTATTTTAAAAAAGACTGTTGGTACAGATTTCTCAGCCTCCGATCCTCATCCTTGGTGATAAAAATGAGTCTTCCCGTGGCGCCTATAGCTCAAGCGGCTAAGGCGCCAGCCACATACACCAGCGCTGGCGGGTTTGAATCTGTCCCAGACCTGCCAAACAACAATGACATCTACAACCAAAAAAAAAAAAAAAAAAAAATAGCCGGGCGTTGTGACGGGCCCCTGTAGTCCCAGCTACTTGGGAGGCTGAGACAAGAGAATCACTTGAGCCCAGGAGTTTGAGTTTGCTGTGAGCTGTGACGCCACAGCACTCTACCCAGGGCAATAGCTTGAGGCTTTGTCTTAAAAAAAAAAAAAGTCTTCCTGCTGGTGTGAGGAAAGCAGCTCTCATGGGGGAATTTAATCTTCTGCTTTCAGGAAGACAAGACCTTGGGGGTGTCTGGGCATCCTCCTTGTAACTGCTATTATTTTTAGTGTCTATAGTTAAAGTAATTCTTATGCTAAAGTGGCATATTCTGCCTTCATTCCAATTCTGTGATGTCTGGGAAAGACAAAACTATAGTGACATTGAAAAGATCAGGGCAGGGGAGGGAGGGATGAGCAGGCGGAGCAGGGAGGGTTGTCAGGGCAGTGATGCTGTAATGGTGGGCCCAGGTCGCTGTACATTTTCCAGCACCTACAGAACGCACAAAACCAAGAATAAGCCCCAGAGTAAACTGTGGACTTTGGCTGACAGTGCTGTGTACCCGGCACGGCCACTGTAACAACGGAGGGCCGGGTTTGGGGGAGGCTGCAAGTGCAGAGGGGGAGGGTGTTGGGAACTCTCTGTACTTCCCACTCAGTTTTGCTATGAACCTAAAATTGCTCTAAAAAATGAAGTGCATTTTTTTTTTTTTGAGACAGAGCCTCAAGCTCTCTCCCTGGATAGAGTGCTGTGGCATCACAGCTCACAGCAACCTCCAATTCCTGGGCTCAAGCTATTCTCAAATTCCTGGGCTCAAGCTATTCTCCCGCCTCCGCCTCCCAAGTAGCTGGGAGTATAGGCGCCCGCCACAATGCCTGGCTATTTTTTGGTTGCACCATCATTGTTGTTTGGCGGGCCTGGGCTGGATTCGAACCCACCATCTCAGGTGTATGTGGCTGGCGCCTTAGCCACTTGAGCCACAGTCGCCGAACCATGAAGTGCATTTTTTAAAAGGAGAACGAAGATCTCAAATCAATAACCTAACCTTTCATTGGAAGAGACTAGGAAAAAAAGAGCAAACTAAATCCAAAATAGTGGAAAGAAGGAAATAGTAAAGATTAGAATGAAAACAAATGAAGTGGAAAGGAGAACAACAAAGGAGAAAAAAATTTTTTTTCTTTTTTTCCTTTTTTAGAGACGGAGTCTCACTATGTTGCCCTTCGTAGAGGGCCGTGGTGTCACAGCTCACAGCAACCTTAAACTCTTGGGCGTAAGCAATTCTCTTGCCTCAGCCTCCCAAGTACCTGAGACTACAGGCGCCCGCCACAATTCCCAGCTATTTTTTTGTTGTAGTTATCTAGCTGGCCCACCACCCTCGTTGTATGTGGCTGGTGCTATAGCCACTGCGCTATGGGTGCCAAGCCAGAAAAAAAAATTTTCTTTTTGAGAAAGAGTCTCAAGCTGTTGCCCTCGGTTGACTGTCATGGCATCATAGCTCACAGCAACCTCCAACTCTGGCTCAAGCGATCCTCTTGCCTCAATTTTTCTATTTTTAGTAGAGACGGGTCTCGCTCTTGCTCAGGCTGGTCTCAAACTGGTGAACTCAAGCAATTCACCTGCCTTGGCCTCCCAGAGTGCTGGGATTATAGCACCACGCCCGGCCTAACAAAGGAGAAAATCAACAACTAAAATTTGATTCCTTGAAAAGCTCAACAAAATTAATAAACCTTTATCTAGACTAACCAAGAACAAAGGAAAGAAGACTCAGATTTCTAGAATAAGGAATGAAAGAGAGAACATTGTTATAAACTTTACAGAAATTAAAGGGTCATCAGGAAACACTACATAATCTCATGCCAACAAATCACATAACCTAGATGAAACGGTGAAATTCCTAAAAAGACACAAACTACCAAAACCAACTCAAGAAATGACAGAAAATCTCAATAGATTTATAACAAGGAAAGAGGTTGAATTAGTAATTAAGAAAAAAGAGAGAGAAGTCCAGGCCAAGATGACTATACTGGTAAATTCTACCTGTCATTTAAGGAAGAATTAATACCAATCCTTTACACACTTTCTGAAGGAACAGAAAAGAATACTTCCAACTCATCCCCTGAGGCCAGTTCTATACTGATACCAAAGTCAAGCAAAGATATCACAAGAAAACTACAAACCAACATCTCTTATGAACACAGATGCAAAGATTCCCAGCAAAATACTAGTGAGCCAGATCCAGCGACACAGGAGGCCTTCCTCAGCCTGACGACGGGCATGGGTGAAGACCCACAGCTGGCATCAGTTAGGGTGCAAGACAAGAGCTTCCCCCAAACCAAGAGTAAGACTTTCACCGCTTCTACCCAACACTGTGCCAGAAGCTCAAGTCAGGACCATTAGGCATAAAAAGAAAATAAAAGACATCCAAGGTGGTGCCTGTGGCTCAGTGGGTAAGGCGCCGGCCCCATATACTGAGGGTGGTGGGTTCAAACCCAACCCCAGCCAAACTGCAACAAAAAAATAACCAGGTGTGGTGGCGGGCTCCTGTAGTCCCAACTATTCAGGAGACTGAGGCAAGAGAATCGCCTAAGCCCAAGAGCTGGAGGTTGCTGTGAGCTGTGATGCCACAGCACTTTACCAAGGGCAACAAAATGAGACTCTGCCTCTAAAAAAAGAAGATATCCAGACTAAAGAGGAAGTAATACTATCTCTGTTCCTGGATGATGCGATCTTATATATAGAAAATCCTAAGGAATCCGCAAAAGAGTAAAAACCAACAAACAAATATTAGAACTAATAAAGGAATTCCGCTTTCAGCAATGTTGTAGGCCGGGTGCCCTGGGTGGCTCACGCCTGTAATCCCTGCACTCTGGGAGGCCAAAGGCAGGAGGGTCACATGAGCTCCAGAGTTGGTGAACAGCCTGAGCAAGAGTGAGACCCCATCTCTACTAAAAATAGGAAAATTAGCCGGGTGAGCACCTGTAGTCTCTGCTACTTGGGAGGCTGAGGCAGGAGGATCGCTTGAGTCCAGAAGTTTGAGGTTAGCTGTGAGATAGATTGACAACACACATTCTAGTCTGGACAACAGAGACTCTGTCTCAAAAAAAAAAAATCTTTTGTATTTTTATACAGTAGCAATGAACAATCAGAATGTTAAATTAAGGGCAGCTCCTATGGCTCAGGCAGTAGGGCACTGGCCCCATATGCCAAGGGCGGCAGATTCAAGTCCCAGCCCCGGCCAAACTGCAACAACAACAAAATAAATAAATAAATATTAAAATTAAAAAAGTTTTTTAAAAATGTTAAATTAAGAAAACAATTTCAGGCTAAGCGCCTGTGGCTCAATGGGCTAAGGCGCCAGCCATGTACACCTGAGCTGGCCGGTTTGAATCCAGCCTGGGCCCGCCAATCAACAATGACAGTTGCAACCAAAAAATGGCCAGGTGTTGTGGTGGACACCTGTAGTCCCAGCTGCTTGGGAGGCGGAGGCAGGAGACTCGCTCGAGCCCAGGAATTGGAAGTTGCTGTGAGCTGTGATACCACAGCACTCTACCCAGGGTGACAGCTTGAGGCTCTGTCTCAAAAAAAAGAAAGAAAGAAAACAATTTAATTCATGATAGCATCAAAAAGATTTAAATATCTATGAATAAATTTAACAAAAGATATGCAAGATCCACACTAAAGAATATCATTAAAAGAAATTATAGAAGGCTCGGCGCCTGTGGCTCAATAGGCTAAGGTGCCAGCCACGTACACCTAAGCTGGCAGGTTCCAATCTAGCCCGGGCCCACCAAACAATAATGATGACTGCAACCAAAAAATGGCCGGGCGTTGTGGTGTGCGCTTGTAGTCCTAGCTACTTGGGAGGCGGTGGCAGGAGACACACTTCAGCCCAGGAATTGGAGGTTGCTGTGAGATGTGATACCACAGCACTCTATCCAGGGTGACAGCTTGAGGCTCTGTCTCAAAAAAAAAAAAAAAAGAAAGAAAGAAAGAAATTAAAGAAGACCTAAATAAATGGAAAGATAGCCCATATTCATGAATCAGAAGACTTACCATTGTCAAGGCAGCAATATTCTCAGATTTGACCCAATCCCTAACAAAACCACAGCTGCTTTTTTTGCAGAAAATGAAAAGTTGATCCTAAAATTTCTGTGGAAATACAAAGGATCCAGACTAACAAAATAATCTTGAAAAAGAACAAAGTTGGAGGAATTGTGTTTCCTGATTTTAAAACTTACCACAAAGCTACAACAATCAGAACAGTATAGCATGGGTGTAAGGATAGACACATATATCCATGAATTAGAATTAAGAGTCCAGAGGAAAAATTTATATTTATAGTCAACAGATTTTCAAAAAGCATTCCAAGTCCACTCAATTGGGAAAGAATAGTCTTTTCAAGAAATAGTTCCAGGACAGATTAATGTTCACATATTTAAAAAAAAAAAAAAAAGGAAATTTGGACCCTACTTCATACCTTTAGTATAAACCAAAAACCTAAGAATAAGATGAAAACTACACAACTGTTAGAAGAAAACAGGTATAAACCTCCATGACATTGAATTGGGCAATGGTTTCTTAGACATGACACTAAAAGCACAAGCGAACAAAGAAGAGACTAGATCAGACTTCATTAAAACAACATTTATGCTTCAAAGGACACCATCAAAAAATGTAAAAGACTCGGCTCGGCACCCGTAGCATAGTGGTTACAGAGCCAGCCACATGCACTGAGGCTGGTGGGTTCAAACCCGGTCCAGGCCAGCTAAAACAACAATGACAACGCCAACAAAAAATAGCCCAGCATGTGGTGGGTACCTGTAGTCCCAGCTACTTGGGAGACTGAGGCAAGAGAATTGCTTAAGCCCAAGAGTTTGAGGTAGCTGTGAGCTGTGATGCCACGGCACTCTACCCAGGGTGACAAAATGAGACTCTGTCTCAAAAAAAAAAAAAATGTAAAAGACAGTTTATAGAATGAGAGAAAATATTTGCAACAAATCATACATTTGATAAGGGACTGGCATCCAGAATAACATCTTTTTTTTTTTTTTTTTTGAGATAGTTTCACTATGTTGCCCTCGGTGGAGTTCCATGGCTTCATAGCTCACAGCAACCTCAAACTCCTGGGCTCAAACAATTCTCCGGTCTTAGCTTCCCAAGTAGCTGGGACTACAGGTGCCCGCCTCAACACCCGGATATTTTTAGAGATGGGGTCTCACTCTTGCTCAGGCTGGTCTTGAACTCCTGAGCTCAAGCAATCTGCCCATCTCAGCCTCCCAAAGTGCTAGGATTACAGGCATGAGCCACCGAGCCCAGCCCAGAATATCATCTTAATAATAAATAAACACAAATAGTCTGAATAGAAAATGGGCAAAGAGGATGAACACACATCTCTCCAAAGAAGATACACGAACGGCCAATCGGTATGTGACAAGATGTTCCATACCACTGAGGTTAGGGGAACACGAATCAAAATGGCAATGAAGTGTCACTTCACAGCCACTAGGAAGTTACAATAAGGACAGCAGTGAGCTGGGGAGTGTGAAATGGTGGAACCGTTTCAATATTCTGACAACTGTTTTTCAAAAGGTCAAGCACAGAGTCATCACACGACCAGCAATTCCACTCCCAGTCATGTGCTTAAAAGAAATGAAAACATATTCCCACAGAAGCTTGTGCACAAACGTTCTTCATTACTCATACCAGCCACAAATTAGAAACAACCCAATGTCCTTCCTCGGAGGCACAGATAAGCAAAATGAGGCTCATCTGCCCAATGCACTATTATTCAGCCACACAAAGGGACAAAGTCCTGGTCCACCTCACAACAGGTGGCAGAGTGACCAGAGTGGGGCGCAGCATGGACGTAGGTGGGATCCTAGGCTTGTCACCGTGAACCTGTGTGCAGGAAACCTCTCCAAAGAACACAGCCTACTTCCCAGGGGTCATGCTAGGTGTGAAGTGACCCGCAGAGGGCAGGTGTGGACCCCAGCTCCCAGGGCAAACGTCCCCACAGCTGGAGCTGAACCACACTTTCTCTTTCTCTGCGCCACCATTCTGCACTGCTGAACACAGGCTTGTGGTGGGCCCAGGGCTCAGGACAGAAAGCTGAGACTTAGAAGACCCACATCCGGCTTTCACGAGGGTGGGACCCCCAGGCTAGCGGCCAACTCAGTGGGACCTCTAGGGGTTGCTGTGGGGCCAGCACCTTGCTGGCTGCAAAGAAGCGTGGGTGGGTGAGGCAGGCACAGCGCTCTGGGCAAGTGTCCCCTGCTATTGAGGGCAGCATGGGGAAGAGAGGGTGAGGGGCAGTCCGCGGAGCCCCCAGGCCTACTCTCCCAGGTCATGGCATGGCCTGGCCCTGCCGAGGAGACGATGGGTGGTGACCTCACCCGAAATTCCTTTGGACCACCCTGTCCCAGTGCCCTGTGAGATGACTCCATGCCAGCCCTGTCTAGGAGTGGTGGCCACTGAATGTGGTGGGGCAGGTGCCAGGCTCTGCCGCCCTTTAGACTGTGGCCTGCAGCTTCAGGCCAGGGGGCACTCCACAGCGTCTCCACCGCCCCAGCCTCGGCCCACATGCTGAGGAGTGACTGATGGCAGCTACATTCACGTGACATAAAATCAACCACTTTGAAGTGGGCGAGTCCGTGGCATTTAGCACATTCACAGAATTGCACGGCCACCACCTCTGTCCAATTCCAGAATATTCCACACCCCCCTGCAAGCAAGCCCCGGGCCCACGAGCACATCTCCCCGTCACCTCTCCACCCTGGCAACCATGACCTGCTGTGTCTCTTTGGATTTTTGTGTAAATATTCACAGGACTCCATCGACACGGCTCTCGCGTCTGGCTTTTCTTTCGGTTCATCCCACGTTCTCAGGGTTCATCCACGTTGTCACAGGATGCGCTTGGTACCTTTTGTGGGGGCCAGGCCGGGTTCCCTGGGCACCACCACATCCACCTTCCAGCTGCTGTGACAGGGTACTGTGGGCCTCAGCGCTTCCGACACGTTCAGAGGGGCAGAACTGCGGGATCGTGCCGTGACTCCACATTTAAACTTTTGAGTAACTGCCACATGCTTTGTGTGTGTGTTTTTTTTTTGGTAAAAACCTGATATCTGGGCGGCACCTGTGGCTCATCGAGCAGGGCGCCGGTCCCAGCCTTGGCCGAACTGCAAAACAGAAAAATAGCCGGGCGTTGTGGCAAGAGCCTGTAGTCCCAGCTACCTGGGAGGCTAAGGCAAGAGAATTGCCTACGCCCAGGAGTTGGAGGTTGCTGTGAGCTGTGTCACGCTACGGCACTCTACTGAGGGCGATAAAGTGAGACTCTGTCTCTACAAAAAAAACCATGATATCTGATTTACACAAGCAGTGAAGTAGTCTCTGTGGAATCTGAGCTATGAGCTGGGGCAGGAAGGTGCTGGTGGCCCCTGACCTAGAGTCATGTCAGGTAGACAGGGAGCCTGGACTTGCCCTCTAATCACTGGGAGGACACAGGAAGGTGTCAAGGCCACTGACCTGAGCTGGCCCCTCTGACCCTGTGCAGGGACAGGCTGTCTGGAGATGTCCATCAGATCTGGCTCAGGGAATGGGAGCCACTCAGGGCGTTCAGAGGAGATGGCTCCAGATGCTGGAAGAGACCCCAGGAAAGGCCAGGAGCAAGGTGACGGCTCTCAAGCACCCTCAGGAGCCCAGGTGTCCCTGCCACGGGCTCCCTGGGGGCCACTGCAGCTTCACGTGTCCACACCGTGTGTGCTCGGCCTGGGGAGCCAGGCTGCCCACCCTCCACGTCACATGTAGTTGCCACGTTGGAAACAAGGGACTCGGGGAAATGTGGCCTTCTCTCTGCAAACAGAAGGGCCGCGAGGCCATCCACACTGGGGGGACAGGAGGGCCAGGGGTGTGTGCAGGCATGGGCACCCCAGGTCAGAAACTGAGGAGGCCTGGTATCTTCAGACTGTCACAGGGAAAAAAACAGTGGGAAGGACACAGTGGCAGTTCAGCTGTAGCAGGCCTGGAGCTCGGAGGCTGGACTGGATGTCGTCGGACCATTGCGAGAGAATGTCCCTCTCTCAGTAGAGTGTCGAATCTGCCTGGAGGAAGAGCTGACAAAGTCTGAGGGTCAGGTGATCACTCAGGGGAGCCAGGAGGTAGGAAACCTTTTCATGACAATAATAAGAAGTTCCTTGATGTATTTTTTTATAGGGTTGGCAACTGCACTGATATCAGTGGTACAGAAGCAACTCAGGAAAAACTCTGGTACCTGAAATTCTGACACGTGCTAGGACACAGGTGGGCCTTGAGGATATTGTGCTGAGTGAAGCAAGGCTCACGGAGGAGGCCGTGTGATCCTTCTGTGCCCAGGGCAGTCAGATCCATAGAGGCAGAGAGCAGGGAGCAGGTGGTAGGGCTGGGGAGGGAAGGGGAGTTCATGTTTAATGGGGACAGAATTTCAGTTTGGGAAGATGGAAAGATCTAGAGATGGAGGGTGGTGAGGGCTGCACGATAGCAAGTATGTGCACAGGCCGCTGAGCTGTGTGCTCAAAGACGGTTCAGAAGGTAAATTCTGTGTTATGTATATTTTATCACTGTCTATAAAAAACAACCTACTAGCTCGCACCTGTGGCTCAAGCGGCTAAGGCGCCAGCCACGTACACCTGAGCTGGCAGGTTCGAATCCAGCTGGGCCCGCCAAACAACAGTGACGGCTGCAACCAAAAAATGGCCGGGCGTTGTGGTGGGTGCCTGTAGTCCCTGCTACGTGGGAGGCAGAGGCAGGAGACTTGCTTGAGCCCAGGAATTGGAGGTTGCTGTGAGCTGGGATGCTACGGCACTCTATCCAGGGCAACAGCTTGAGGCTCTGTCTCAAAAACAAACAAACAAACAAAAAACCTACTAATGTCTTAGCAGAAATCAAGGCCCCAGGCTCTACTAGCAGACAGTGGATTCTTTACCACCAAGCACTTGCAGAGCTTGTCAGAACTGTGATGTGTTAAGCTTTGGTCCATGGTTCAGACGTCTGGACACTTAACACAGAAGGCAGAACACTCTGCTGCAGGCAGAGCCTGGGAATGGCCTGCGAAGAGCCGTGCGTTTGCACCCTGAGCTGAGCCAGCTGCTACTTTCGCGGGGCAAGAATTAGCTGAATTGAAAGGATAAGTGGTTATTTTACCTTGGGGACTGGGAAAATGTTTTGTCAGAAAGGAATGGTGAACCCATCACTTCAAGGGAAAACAAATTGTTTTTGTTGTTGATGATACAACTGAACCATGCAAGCAAGAATAAAAAATTTTAGGTCACCTCCGTCTACCACAGTGGGCTTGGCAACTTCTCAAAACGTAAGAACTTTGCCGTTGAGGTGGGTGGAGATACCAACAAATGTGGCATTTTGACATTATCTAAGGAAAACATCAGCTTCAGGAAGGCCTTTGCAGCTCAGTGAACACAGACGGGAAGAACTGCTTAAAGTGGAAGAATAGGCCTCTGATTCCTGCCTGTAGTCCCAGCACTTTGGGAGGCTGAAGTAGGAGGATCACTTGAGGCCAGGAGTTCAAGATCAGCCTGGGTTACACAGTGAGACTGTGTGTCAAACAAAAAAAAAAAAAATTAGCCCAGCATGGTGAGCACCTGTAGTCCCAGCTACCCAGGAGGCTGACACGGGAGGATCGCTAGAGCCCAGGAGTTTGAGGCTGCAGTGAGTGAGCTATGATTGAACCACTGCCTGGGTGACAGAGCGAGCCAGACCCTGTCTCAAAAAGAAAAAATAAAAAGAGAAGGAAGAAAGAAAGAAAGAAAAAAAAACGTATAAGAACAGCTTTCATAGTAATAGACCATGAAAATTCATTGAAATAGTTTGAGATTCTACATTGCAACTAACTTTTACAAAATTATCTTTGCTGAGTTTTGGTGTAGTACCAAAGAATATCCACAAATATCTCAAAAGGCTGTTAAAATAATCTTCCATTTTCCAACTATGCATCTGCAGGAGACCAGGTCCTCATCCACTTCAATAAAAACCCGTTACAAGAGGCAGAATGCAGAGGCAAAGACAGTCTGGCTGACATCAAAGAGATGTGTAAAAACGTAAAACAATGCCACACGCCCATTCGTGTTTCCTCTTTGCAAAGATAGTCATTTTTCTTTTCTTTTACCTTTTCTTTTTTTTTATTAGTAGAGACTGCCAGGGAGGGTACTCACTCTTGCTCAGGCTGGTCTTGAACTCCTGAGCTCAAGCAATCCACCTGCCTTGGCCTCCCCGAGGGCTGGGATTACAGTTATCTAGCCACCGTGCCAGGCCAGAAGACAGTTATTCTTCATAAAAATGTGTTATTTCTGTTGACATAGAAAATTTTTCATTGTTACTTTAATATAATCAACAAACTCATATTTTTAAGTCTTTCCCATTTTATCTTTTTCTCTGTAAAATAGAATGCAGCAGTTGCTAGGTTACAGGGTGGTTGTGTATTTGGTTTGTAAGAGACTAGTGAGTCTGTTGCCGGAGGGACCGGGCCACTTTCCATGTCTCTGTGTCATGGACAGGAGGGTGCCAGGTGCTCACGTCCTTACTACACACCCACCGTTAGTCCTGGCTGAGTGTTGAGGCAGGGACGCTGCCTGCTGTTTCCTGGATGTCAAGGGATGCTCAGCACTTCTTTGTGCCTACTAGCCATTTGCTCGTCTTCAGTGAAGTGTCTTTTCAAACTGTTTGCCCGCTTCTTTGTTGCCGGTAAGCATTTTACAAATTCTTTCTGTCCATCGGTGGCTTTCCTGTTAATTTCTTAATGATGCCTTTTCAGGAGCAGAATGTTTTAATTTCGATGAAGTCCAGTATATCAAAGTTTCTTCTATAGTTTGAGCTTTCTGTGTCCTTTCTAAAAAAAACTATGCCTATCCGCATGTCAAAAAGGTATTCTCTGTTTTCTTCAGAAAGTTTATAGTTTTCACTTTGTGTGTAGGACCTGATCTGGCCGGGGCCTGTGGCTCACGCCTGTGATCCCACACTCTGGGAGGCTGAGGTGGGACGTTCCCTTGAGCTCAGGAGTTCCAGGACAGCCTGAACAAGAGCGAGGCCCCGTCTCTACTAAAGATAGAAAAATTACCTGGATGTGGTGAGTGCCTGTTGTCTCAGGTACTCGGGAGGCTGAGGCAGGAAGGTATCTAGAGCCCAAGAGTTTGAGGTTGCTGTGAGCTGGGCTGATGCCACAGCACTCAAATAAAATAAAAAATAAATAATTTTTCTTTTATGTTTCAATATTCACTTCTCATGTTTTTATTGTTCAGATGTATTTTTTTCTCCCCCTCCCTCTTTCCCTCTCTCTGCATAAAATAAATTTAATGTCTGAGTGCAGCTGAGATAGAACTCAAGGTTCATTATTATCCATGTGGACATACTGTAGTTCCAGAAGCCTTCATTGGAAGGGTTTTCTTTCCCCCAGTGGACAGCTTTAGCACCTTTGTCAACAGTCAGGTGTTAACACGATAGGGCCTATTTCTTTTGGGCTGTTTTGTCCCACTGATCTCTTATTTATTTGATGCTATCTTGATCACCACAGTTTTACAGAGCCTTTACATCTTGTCAAGCAAATTCTCCGACTGTCCTTCAGGATAATTTTATTTATTTATTTGTCCTGGCTGGAGTGTGGTGGCCCAGTCACAGCTCCCTGTAACCTGGAACTCCAGCCTCCCGAGCAGCTGGGACGACAGGCACGTGGAGGAGGGGCCTGTACACGTCGAGTGCCTGCCTTGTGCACTCCCGAACAACCCTGAAAGACACTCGCTGTTAAAGTGTTCTCATCTGCACTTGATTGCTGAGGAAACTGGAGTGGGTTGACGGAAGAGCCGGAAGGCCCCTCACTGCCCACAAAGCAAGCGCTGACCCTCGGCTTCCTGTCCCTGAGGTGGGAATAACGCGGCCACCGTGACACAGGCCTGGCACACAAATGCCCCCGGAAACAGCACAAACGAGCAATGGTGCTGTTATTGTCACCACACCCATCCCCCCTGCTTCAAACCATTTCCAGGACGAGATTAAACATCTGTAAATGTGAAGGGAAACAATGCTGAATGTAGATAAAGCTATATTTGGTCGTCTTTGCAGAGGGTTTTGTCTGCAAACGGCTTGCCTTTTACTGTGGACACACCAAGGGATGGAACATTCCGGTTAGGAAGACAAGACGCTCTGCAATCAAGGTTTCCTGTGCACGGCACACAGCGGAGCTGGCTAGAAATAGACCCCCCAGCGTGGGCGTGGAAGAGGAGACGCTGGCAGAGACGTGAGTCATCATTGGCTCTTTTATGCCAACACTTCTAGAAACAGACATTTCAGGTTCTTTAGAAAGCAGTTTCCAAAGAGTAGTTTGACTCTGTGGCACCGTCGATTAAACAGGAAAAACACTAAGAAAACACAAAGACCGGGAAGGGGAGGCTGCCACCTGTGTCCTGTGTCAGGGAAGGAACCCGTGGCCTCCAGGCAGGGCCTGAGTGTGGCTGGAGGGCGCAGCAGCTTTGGGAACCCCTGGAGCAGTGAGGTCCCATCACTGTGCACTGCTGGGAGACACAGGGCCTGTGGCCAGGTGCTCACTCGACAGCCTCACCGTGGGATCAGGAGAGATGTGGACCCAAGAGAGACTGGAGCATTACGGGGGGGGGGGCTCGGGCATGGCTGACCTTCCACCAGGGTCTCAGGGCCTCTCAGCACGTCCTAAAGCACAAGACAGGGTCTCGGTGTGGCCCAGAGGAAGCAGAGGTCATGGTCACCTGGGGAGAGACACGGAGCCAGGGAGGGGGCTTCCAGGGGCAGGAGACCACAGCTGTGGGGGCAGGGACGCCTGAGGGCACAGGTCTTACATCCTGGGGTACTTTCCTTGTTTGCATAAAATTTGGGTATTTTGCAAGACCGACACACACCCATCCCAGCTCAAGGCATTATAGGGACAGCAGGTCTGAGGGCCAGCCCTGGAACCTCTGTGTGTTCCTCTGCTTGAACTCAGGTTGGAAAAAGCTGCTGCCTGACAGCTGCTGCTAGGCTCACATTCCTGTCACAAAGGGCTCATGCTGCCTGGGACTGCCTGGAAGCAGGCTGGGGAGAGGGGTGCTGGCCGGGGGCTCCTGGAGATGCCCTCTGTGCTCGGTGGCTGCCACCATGGTGTCTGTAGGGACGTCACCTGCCAGCACCTGCCGCCTGCATGCTGAGATGCTGAGGCCTGCAGGCCTATGGCTGAGTAGCCGGACACGTCACCCTGCAGGCCTGTGGCTCAGTAGCCTGACACCTCAACCTCTGAATCTATGGTTGCTGCCCCTCCAGGCATGCCTGTGGAGGTTCTAGAAGCTGTCTTCTTTTTTATATATATTTGTTGAGACAGTCTTACTATGATGCCCTGAGTAGAGTGCCGTGGTGTCACAGCTCACAGAAACCTCAAACTCTTGGACTAAAGCGATTCTTTTGCCTCAGCCTCCCAAGTAGCTGGGACTACAGGCACCCGCCACAGTGCCCGGCTATTTTTTGGTTGCAGTTGTCATTGTTGTTTGGCAAGCCTGAACTGGGTTCAAACTTGCCAGCTCCAGTGTACGTGGCTGGTTCCCTAACTGCAGAGCTACAGGCACTGAGCCTAGAAGCTGTCTTCTTATATAGATGCAGTCACTCTGAAGAGACACCCCCCGACCCCTTGCTCCTGGCCACAGAGTTCTCACATCGTAGAGCCGCTACCATAACCCTGCTCAACGCAGGTAACTTATCTGACAGCCCGAGCTTGGGCTGTGGTGACTTAGTGCCAGGCAAGGACAGGACCTCCCCACACCTACAGGAGCCCCTGGGAAAATCGGTACCCTCCTGCTTTGCCCTCGCAGGTGCCTGTTTGCCACCAGCACTGTCTCCGTGCCATGAGGGTTGCAGAGTCCCAGCCTGTGCGGGGCTGGCCTGGCCCAGGAGTGCCGGGGACTCGGTATCAGGGCTTTCCTGTTATAGCTCCGATTCTCTCTCCGTGCCATGAGACATGTCAAAGAATCAAAAATGCAAACAACATGGGAAACCCCAGGGAGGATCCCAGTTTTAATCCATTTGAAAGTCCTACTGATCATTCTAATCTCCATGAACAAACTCTCACCAATCCAGTTTTTAAATCAGCAAAATTATCAACGCCAGAGGAATTTAGGTGCCCTGTTGATCAACGAGCTGTAATAAATCCTGTAGAATAGATCCAGAAGATGTTCATCATCCAGCTTTATACTGAAGTCACTCTTGAATCAAGATGTGGAAGGCACAGGACAAAACTGCACTGAAGAGCTTCTCACTGACGACGTCGTGGTGCCTTCTGCTGGGCTGGTGGGCAAGGCAAGGCCTTGAGAGCAGCACTCGAGTCAGAGCGCTCTAAATAGTGACTGTGCACTCGGAAACGAGCTGAGCATTCATTCCGAGCAAAGCAGTGCTGCTGGCCAGACACTGCTGCCTCCTCCTTTGGACTTTAATTTAGAGAAGATGTCAGGTGACTCTTCCAGACCAGTCTCTCAGAAGAAAGCTCTTTTCCGATGGGAAGTGCAGCGTCTCTGACCCATCCCCCAGCAGTCCTTCAGCAGTGCTCAAGTGTCAGCACAGTTTTTGATTCCGTAGATTTACCTCCTGTCCGGCTCAGGAGCCCTGCTCAGATGCCAGGTCTGGGCAGCTTTCCTCTAGCCCTACTAAGGTAGTGCGGGAAGTTTAACCAGTCCTTCACCTACTTCTCCACATGCTTTCTGACCAGTTGCATTTCCATCAGGAAAGACACCTCTCTCAGAACAAAGGATGTTCACTTCCCATTCTCCTGAGGCTTCGTCTGGAGCCAATTCTAATGGAATCAGAAGTCCTTATGTAGACGGCCACTCACAATCAGAAACCGGTGTGTGAGACTCGAGGTGTGTAGTGCTGGACTCAGGATCAGACCTCACTGACGCACACGCCTTTCACTCCTGACACTCACGATGAAGATGGTAAAGAGAGTTATTTCTTCCACTGATGTTTCCTCACCTGGAAACTGGATGCTGTGGAAACCACCTCTGGCAGGTGACTAGTGACACTTCTGCACGTGGTGCACATTCAGTGGTGACAGCAGGGCCTGTCACACAAAACCAGTCCAGTGCTTCTGAGAAAACTGAGCACGGCGGGGGCCTGTGGACAGTCGGTGTGGCTGAGCCACAGACGCAGGTGAGAGCTCGTGGACCACGGGGCCGGCTACCACGGGAGCGCACCCACACGGGTTTCGTGAGGGGCCACGTGTGTGTGCCACCTCCTGCTGAGGACAGTCAGTGACACTCCGGGGGCAGAATGGGGAAGCAGTATGGCAGGTACAGGTGGGGCAGAAGGTGACGTGCAAACTTCACAAGTGGGAGACTAAATCGGAAGTTTTTAACATAAAGCAGGAACACGCAACACAGAGGTGCCAGGTGAAAACAGGGAGCCCCCTCGGCAGGGGCCCTTCCAGCTCCTCCGTCTGCTCCAGAACAGCTCCTCGCCTGTTTCGGCGTCGTGGTGATTCGGAAAGAATTGCTTCAAGTAACAGGCTTCGCTTTCTTTCCCTCCTTAACGTGAAAAACCAAGGGCTTAAGTTACTGACAAGGAAGAACACGAAAGCTCCTGGAACTTCAACTTACTGACTTACACATTTATTTTTTACTGTTTTTTTTTTTTTTTTTGAGACAGCGTCTCACTTTATTGCCCTTGGTAGACTGCCGTCACAGCTCACAGCAACCTCCAACTCTTGGGCTTAAGCGAGTCTCTTGCCTCAGCCTCCCAAGGAGCTGGGACTACAGGCGCCCGCCACAACGCCCGGCTATTTTTTGTTGCAGTTGTCATTGTTGTTTAGCAGGCCGGGTTGGGTTCAAACTTACCAGCCCCGATGTATGTGGCTGGTGCCGTAACTACTGTGCTATGGGCACTGAGCCATTTACTGATATTTTTATACTCACCTTCACTGACACGCTGTGACCGACCTGACTGTTCCTACCCTACAGGGCCAGTGAACTGCTCATTAACCCTTCCCAACAGCGTGGAATTGAGCAGTTCTGAGAACACGCAAAAGTGAGTTACAATGAAAGGAATTATATTTTACATTAAAAAACTTGTCAACATACAAATAAATTATAACCTATGTGAAAGCAATGTTCAGATATAAAACAAACATATTGAAAAGGTAAAAAGAAAGTTAAACGTTTCCTAAACTTTTAGTTTTTGAACTATTTGTTCATTTCTGTGGAGGAAACTCTGAGCACTGGTGATTCTTAGCACTGCTCTAGTTACTGCTTTTAACCATGTTATTGCTAGAAAGGTCGTATTAGTGGCAACTGCATGGCATGTGTTATTATTTGTGGGATAAACTTGTAGTGCCCAAAATAAAATATACATCTGTCCCCAGAGTAGGGACATCCATTCCAGCTCAAACTTGGCTACGGAGAATACCCAGGAGAAATAATAGGGCCCAGGGTACGTGGGAGTCCTGGTAGGGCTCAGATCTAACAGTCGGGCAATACGTGAGTTCAATCGGAGAGACAGTTTTTGAAAACTTCTATGTTGGGAGTGGACACATATATAACATGTTTGGAAATATTCTATTTGCATTTACAAACCACCCTTTAAACTGTTTCCTTCAAAAAGGAAATAAAGCATTTGTAGCCTCGGGAATAAAGACATCGCTGCAGAAAAATCATGCCTCCCATTGACAGTACTTGGAATGTGCAAATAACTTTTATGACTAAAGATAAAGCAGAAAACACAGACAGCTTGCTTCCAGACTGCTCATGCTTCCAATCTGCCACTCCATGCCCTCTACACCCAAGAGGACCCCTCTCTCTCAGCCCACCCTCCTAGCAGTGCTGACCACTTGTCCTGAGCAAAGTGTGTTTGTCTGGACAAATGTGCTGGAAGCCCAGTGGACATGGATGACCCCTCTCTCATGGACCCCTGTGTCTGGCCACGGAGCTTGGATCTCAGCTGCAGAGGAGACCCAGGGAAAGGGGCACTGAGGGCTCTCACGGGCAGGTCCGCTGCTCAGCTGGCCCGGTGCAGCAGGGCTCAGAACCCAGCCTCCAGTAGACACCTCCTGGGGGGCCCTTCTGTGGACCAACCAGGTTGGGGCCAGGATTCGGAGTGGCAGACAGATCAGTCATGGACCTTGACTTCTGTGGGCAAGCCTTCTGTGTTACAAGTAGAGGTCAGTGCTTGAACAAAACAGTCAGAGGCCAGGAACACAGGCCCAGGCAGCGCCTCCTTCCATGGGTACATGGAGAAACGTCAGCTGTCTGCCAACACTGTGCTCTCCTCCCCTTTAATCCAGCCCAGCATGGGTAGTGCAGCCAAGAGCAGCCCTGAGACGGCTTCCAGGCTTCCACTGCAGAGAGCATTTGCCGCTGAGTGATGGGCTGAGCCTTTCAGAAAAGTTCCTTACAGGTGCTGCCTCAGCTGAGACATTAGCCCTTTTTTTTTCTTGAGACAGAGTCTCAATCTGTCACCCAGGCTAGAGTGCCATATCGTTGTAGCTCATAGCAACCTCAAACTTCTGGGTTCAAGCAATCCTCCTGCCTCAGCCTCCTGAGTAGCTGGGACTGCAGGCACCCGCCATAATACCCAGCTAGTTTTACTATTTTTAGTAGAGACAGGGCCTCACTTTGCTCAGGCAGGTCTCCAACTCCTGAGCTCAGGGGATTCACATGCCTCAGCTTCCTAGAGTACTAGGATTACAGGTGTCAGCCACCACACCACCCAGCCAGACGTGAGCCCTTTCACCCTCTTCTCCTCTTTTCTCCTTCCTGCCCAGAACATGGTTGTGATGGCTTGTGTCCAGTGGCCATTTTGTGATGTGAAGTGCCCAGGAAAGTTTAAACAGCACAAAATTTCTAGAGCCAAGCATTGGACTTTTGATTCTAAAACCTATATTTACCCTCTCCAGCCTCCCCCCCCCCCACACACACACAGAGCCAAGATGGAAAAACAGGGAGACTTTTCGTGTTGGGGAGGATAGGAGAGTCTTTCTGTGTAAAGGAGACTCCTCATTGGACAAGAGGCTCCTGTGAGTGCCGAGACGGTTCTTGCCCACATGTGCTCAGCCTTGAGCAGAGGGAAGGGGTAGGCAGGATGACAGCAATTCTTATTCTACTGATGATTCTAAAAGTGAATTCTCTATTCTTCTCTGTGACTGTAACCAGACAAAATTACATAATGCCAGCAACTTATAAACAAGTAAATAAATAACTACATGGGGAGAAATGAGCAGATCAAGCCGTGAGCCACCAGGAGAAAGCAGAGGAATTTGCTTTGTTGATTTTCTCCGTTTTGTCGACACCATGACTAAGCTCCCCCTGTGCCCCTCACCTGCTGTGTGGTCCCCGGTGTCTGGCTCTGTCCCTTTCTCACATCAGGCAAATCAGGGATCTGAGCATCACCCTCCAGAATCACAGCTGCACCTGTGACCATCTACATGGGACTCTGGGTCTGCAAATTGAGGTATAAATTAGGAGCCCTGTGATCACCACTCCTATGGGTGAGAACACAGGCAGACCCAGGCAAGTCCGGCTGAGTGCCCTAACATAGCCAGGCCCTACTCCTCCTCTTTCCATAATTTTGCCATTTTAAGAATGTTATAAGGGGAATCCCACTGTGTAAGCTTTGGGGATTGGCTTTTGTGATCAGCACCACTTTCTGGAGACCCATCCTGGTCTCACATGTCCAACCTGCACTAGAGAAAGGCCTGGGTCAGCGCCACCCCCAGACACAGTGAAACCCCCAAGTCAGCAGGGCATCCTGGGGAGGTGGCTCAGTGCCTGGAGTACGTGTTTGGGGTGGCGGTGGCTTCCAGGGACATAGGAGTGGCATTGAGACTGGGGGTGAGGGCAAGAGCTTCCCTGGCCAGGCCTGGTGGTGACACAGCAGTGGGGGTGCTACTTTTGGAAGCTTTCGTCTGTTTCTCCCCAAGCCCATCACTCCTCAGACGTCCCTTTCTAGTGCAGCTGGCCAGAGAAGCCTGTTGTCAGACCCAGGGATTTCAACTCGTGCGGCCCCTCTCGGGACTAGAAGGCTGTCGGGCCTCCCTGGCGTGGACCCACGGGCTGGGCAAGGAGCCATTCCTGTGGTGGCATAAGCCCAAGGGGGAAGTGGCGAGGGGCTGAGGTGAGCACTGAGAGAGTCCAAGCCGCACCCCAGCTGTGGGCGGCCCCCTCCCCGCAGCCTCCAGCTGAGCAGAATGAGCCGTGAAGGCACAGCTGGGTCTTGCGCCTAAATTCAAAGAAATCCCTCTAACAGTCTTTGCCACTGAGCAGGTGTTTGCTATAGAAGTTTGGAAAAAAATGTTCCTCCCATGAAGGAGACTGCTTCATTGAATTATTGAATGTCAGCTGGGAACCACCTGAGATGAAGCCATACTTTCTCTAATTGGTGACAATGGTGAAATGTGGATTATCTGAGTAACTTTCATGATGTCCTTTTAACCCTGAATTCCTGGGCTCAACCATCTCAGTCATGATCTTTTAACCCATTGTTTGATAAACTTTGCCAAATTTGAAGACCATGGCCCAGAGCCACACCCAAGAAGCCTTGAGCGCTGGACTCTGGTGGTGCTTACAGTTGGGTTTCTGTGTTTCAGGGAGTTGCTGACTCACCCCTGTGCGCTCCCCTCGGCCTCCCCAGCAGGAAACCTGAGACCAACTTGGATCTGCTCAGGAAGCAGCAAGACGCCCTCCTGGAGCTCGGGTCCCATATGCCCGTGCTGCCAGGGCCTCCAGCCCAGCCTGCCACTGCCCTGCCACTGGGAGTGTGTCCTCAAGGAACCTCCTCCTTCCTCTCTGTCTGGCTTTGACGTAGCAAAGAAGAGAATGTTCTGGAAGTTCCAAGGCTCAAAAAGCTCTGGGGGCAGCAAGGCAAAGGCCTTTTTTGGCTGCCTTGTCACGAGGTCAAGCCACAGCTCGACAACCCAGTGCAGATTACTTGAGATCACTGGTAAAGAGGGGAGCACCCTCCAGGCATTCAGATCATTGACGACCTTCCAACCCTGCAAAGGCAGCAGGGTCTCCCACTCACAGGTCCTCAAACCTCTGAGCCAGCTCCCCAGACGCCAGAGCCGGTTACGGGCAGAACGGCTTTCCCCCAAATCCACATGCTGAAGTCCTAACCCCCCGGACCTCAGAGTGTGACTGTATTTGGAAAGAGTGTTAAAAGAGGTAAGTTTAAAATAAGGCCATAAATCATCAAACTGTAAACCTTACGTACAAAGTATACAATCTCCAAGTGTCTAAAGCATCTTAATAAAGTTTTTTAATTCAAAGTGAGGTCATCGGGGTGTCCTTGCAGGAAGAGGAGACGCAGACCCACGAAGGTGCCACCTACACAGCAGGGAAGGAGGCTCCGAGGAGCTGGCCCTTCTGCACCCCGACCTCCAACTCGGGCCTCCAGGGCTGGGAGAGAACCCGGCCTGCTGGGGAAGCTGCTCTGGGGGCCCAGTCCCCACAGACACTCGGGGACCGTGTCACCCCGGCTCCCTCACTGCTGCCCTGGAGCCAGTGGCCTGTGTGGGGCCTCTACACTAGCTACGCCCACTGCCGGCAGCTGTGCTGGGCTCATGGCTTCATCTAGGTCAAGGCTTTATCCAAAGTGACCTCACCTGACTACATGCTCATCTTCCACACACCTGTCCCCTTCATCTCTACTTCTCCAGCTCCTCTCTGGGGCGACACACAGTCCCCCAACTAGAATGTGAGTTCAGGGAGCTGAGGCAGGGGAGCCATGGCACAGAGGGTGCCTGTGCAGCTGCTTCAGGGCTCTACGCTTGGAGTGACCCCTGCTGTCCCTATCCCTCATCTCATCTAGACACGAGGGCACAAGTCTCTTGCCTCGAACATTCCGGTCAAGGTCTCACCTGCACCCTGAGGGAGGGGCAGCCATGGGACCGGCTGAGAGACGGGGTGCGGGGGGGTGTCCAAAAGATGGACCCTGCCTTAGCTGGGCCTGACTCAGGGGCAGTTTCTGTTGTCGTGGTCAACCCCTCTTCTGGCCTGGCTCCGCCCTGCTGGTCTGCTCCCCCTTCTCCTGATAGCCCGGAAGTCAACCCCATCCGGGCTCTGCACCCCAGAGCCTCAGCCAGCAACCCCCCACGGGCAAATTGTGCAGTGTGTGGGTCCAAGAGGGAAGCACAGGTTCCCGGGACAGCTGGAAACCTGGACTGCCCTAGGTTCCTGGCTCCCAGCTGAGACCTGTTCCCAAGTTTCCCCTGCACAGGCTCCAGCTGTGCTCTCCCAAGAAGTCCCTGTGAGGGCTACACAGTGCTGGGTCCGTAGCCATGCCTCTGGATGAGCTGGCTGCCTGGGAATGGATGGCTGGCACAAGGCAGAGGTGGGGCTTTGTTCTCCAATTTCATCCAGAAAGAAATGCCTACATCTGAGGGGAACTTTCCAGAAAGGAATTATTATTTTTGAGACAGAGCCTCAAGCTGTCGCCCTGGGTAGAGTGCTGTGGCATCACAGCTCACAGCAACCGCCAACTCCTATGCTCAAGTGATTCTCCTGTCTCTACCTCCCAAGTAGCTGGGACTTAGGCACCTGCCACAATGCCTAGCTATTTTTTGGTTGCAGCCCTCATTCTTGTTTGGTGGCCCCAGGTTGGATTCGAACCTGGTGCCTTAGCCAGTAATTATTTTAAAAAAGAAAATAATTGAGGGCAGTGCCTGTGGCTCAAAGGAGTAGGGCGCAGGCCCCATATGCCAGAGGTAGTGGGTTCAAACCCAGCCCCGGCCAAAAACTGCCAAAAAAAAAAAGAAAGAAAGAAAGGAAAGAAAATAATTGAGCCACAGGTGCCGAGCCAAGGAATTATTATTATTTTTTTTGAGACAGAGCCTCAAGATGTTACCCTGAATAGAGCGCTGTGGCATCACAGCTCACAGCAACCTCCAATTCCGGGCTCATGCAAGTCTCCTGCCTCCGCCTCCCAAGTAGCTGGGACCACAGGCGCCCGCCACAATGCCAGGCCATTTTTTGGTTGCAGCTGTCATTGTTGTTTGGTGGGCCTGGGCTGGATTCGAACCCGCCAGCTCAGGTGTATGTGGCTGGCGCCTTAGCCTGCTGAGCCACAGGCGCCGAGCCCAAGGAATTATTTTAAAAAGAAAAAGAACACAATAGTGAAACCTCCCAGGCCTTTCAGCTGCTTCCAACCATGCAAATACTGACAGACATGGTGGCTGCCTCAGTCTCCACCTGTCCAAGCAAGCAACTTACACAAGGCGCACCTGGTGGTCATTATACTGCCCACACTGGGGGGAAGTGGGGGAGGGGAGAAGAAAGGGAATGGGGGAAGAGGGAGTGGAAGGGCAGGGGGAGAGGGAGGAGAGGAGAAGGGCAGGGTTGGGGAAGAGGGAAGGAGGAGAAAAGGAGGGAGGGGAAGGGCAGGGAAGTGGGGAGACAGGGAGAGGCACGCCTACAGGACCAGCCATCAGGTCTGACCCTGCAGAAGGCACAGGCAGAGAGGGCTTCTCCAGGGAGGAAGAGCAGGGCCAGGACGGTTCTCAGCTAAGCCTCAGTTTCAGAGCCAAAAGCTGCTCACTCAACCAGCATGGAGGCTCACACCTGGGATCCCAGCACTCTGGGAGGCTGAGACCAGAGTTGATGACCAGCCTGAGGAAGAGACCCCATCTCTACTAAAAATAGAAAAACTAGCCAGGTGTTGTGGCACGAGCCTGTAGTCCCAGCTACTCAGGGAGGCTGAGGCAGGAGGATCACTTGAGCCCAGGAGTTTGAAGCTGCTGTGAGCCGTGACATCACTGCACTCCAGGCTGAGTGACAGAGAGACCCTGTCTCCAAGTGGGTAATGTCAGGGGTCATTGTGCTCATGAACCCCAACTTGGTTTGAAAGCTGACTAAGGGCTCGGTGCCTGTGGCTCAACGGGCTAAGGAGCCAGCCACATATACCTGAGCTGGCGGGTTCGAATCCAGCCCGGGCCCGCCAAACAACGACGGCTGCAACCAAAAAATGGCCGGGCGTTGTGGCGGTGGACTGTGGTCCCAGCTGCTTGGGAGGCAGAGGCAGGAGACTCGCTTGAGCCCAGGAATTGAAGGTTGCTGTGAGCTGTGATGTCACAGCACTCTATCCAGGGTGACAGCTTGAGGCTCCATCTCAAAAAAAAAAAAAAAGAAAGCTGACTAAGAAGATGACACCGAACATACTTGAGTTTAAAAACAAATTCTGTGTGCCAGTGCCTGTGGCTCAAAGGTGTAGGGCACTGGCCCCATATGCTGGAGGTGGTGGGTTCAAGCCCAGCCCCGGCCATCGGTGAATGCCTGGAGAACCTCTACTGGCCTCCTCAGAAGGTGTTCATTGATGTCTAACAAAGGTGCATATGCAGAATGTAAAAATACCGAAAGATAGGGTTGAAAGAATCCTAAATTCCTAGGAAGATTGGATGGAGAGGCTGGGTAAACAGTAGGGGGTTGCTAACAGACCAGACAGTGAAGGCCTATTTAGAAATGGGGAGGGAGAAACTAGTTCTCTTACCGCCAGGTTTTTCAAGAACTTAACCCTTCCCACCTGTTGACTCTCCCATAAGCAGCCATCAGTCTAGTCTGGGTGCCTCCGGCTCTTTTCATCTTCCAAGGTTTTGATGAGCCCCCAGGGATTTTGCGTCTGTGGCACTTTCCCCTGGATACCCCAGGAATGAGGCAGGGCGCCCCGCTGAGAAGTCAACCTATCTACTTCTCACGGCCCTGCCCAGGGCAGCCAGGCAACAGGGAAAAATGGGTGCGATCACCACAGACAATACATTACGTTGTGCCGATGTCTTCGTGAGTCACGTCAAAGGGAGATGAGGTAAGAGTGCTGACAAGTGTCCACGGCACTCCCAAGGTAGCCAGGCCTGCGTGAGACCCAATACTACAACCCCAGAGAAGAGCTGCGCCTGGCCACACTCCACTCCAGGACCCAGGCGTAGGCACTTATCTGCATTCCTCCTCTACCCTGTGCTGGGCCCGGGGAGTGCTGCCAGGCTGCTCCTGGGGCCTCGTTGCAATGTGCTGGGCGAATCCCAGAGCATAAAGGAACGAGCCGAAGCCTGGGAGAGAGGGCAGAGGCTGGGCACTATCTTCTCTGGGTTCTGGCACAGGAACCAGGAGCAACCAGACTCCAACCTCTGGCAGTCCCAGAGAACCTCCAGCAGGCTTGGGGGACCCCCCCCCCCGCTTTGCATAGCTGAGAAAACTGAGGTCCAGAGCAGTGAGAGGCTTGCTGAGGGGCTCAGGGCCCAGGACCCTGGCTCAGCCCAGGACGCCTTCCCCTCTGCCCCTCAGATGGGGTGGGGGTGGGGGGTTGGAAACCAGCTTGCCTCACCCACCAGGGCAGCAGCCTCCTAGTCTTAAGGGTCCTTCCAGCAGCCCCTGAAGCAGTGCTTCCCTTTTCACTTCCCCCCAAGTCTCCACCCCTCCACCTGCCCACCCAGGAGCTCTGGGAGCTTTTGACAGTGAGCAGGGGGAAGCTGGAGGCTGACTTCTCCAGTCCCTTTGCCGGGGCAGCTGCATCCAGGACACAAGCCCCAGCAGGACAGGCCTGACCCATCTGATTTCCTCCAAAGGCCGAGGACTGTCCTTCAGGGCAGTGTGGGGGTGGAAGCAGCCCTCCCTCCCACAGCTTTCGCCCTGGGGTCCCATGTTCCTGGCAGGTAGAACTAGGGGGGGGGGGACCTGGAGGGAAGGTCACAGGTGCCAAGACCTGGGAGGTTAGCAGAGTCTGTGCCTGAGGCTCCTGGGAGGCCACCCCATGTGGGAGGGAAGGGGACCGCGGATGCAGGGGCCATCCCACAGGGGGATCATGGGAGGGCTGGGGAAACTGAGCCTGGCACTAGGACCCCAGGCCACATGTCCCTGCTGCACAGACTGGGACCCTGGCCATCCACCACCTGCTCGGCCATAGGGAAGAACCGTGCTGGAACCCAGGCAGACGTGGTGCCAACCCTCGGAGGTGCCTGCAGAGATGCACTCAGGGAAGGACACAAGCCCCACCACAGCCTAAGAGACTGGAGCTGACCCTGGGGCCGTCTAGCTTGGCCATGTCCATTCCAGGACCAAGTGTGCCCCCAAGAGGCTGCTGGTGGGACTGCATCTGTGGGGTGGGGGAGCTGACACAGAAGACTGGGAGACGTCAGCTTGGGGCCCAGAGGGCTGAGCCACCCTCCCTGGACCTCAGAATCCAGGGCCCCCAGTTTCACCTCCACTCTGCCCCAGGTCCTCAGTAGGGGGTCAAGGCTCCAGGTCCACAGAGAAGGCCCCTGGGTGATACCACCATGTGGGGGGTGACACGATGGTAGGACAGGTTACTTTGCAGGTTAAGAGTTCCCTGGGTCCTCTAATTCATGTTTTCTAAAGTCACAGCATGATTGATGGATGGCAGGTGAGTGAATGGCTGGATGGGTATGTGCAGACACGTGTAAACTCGCACACGCTGTAGGACTGAGCTATCAAAAGCATCACCACAGGCTCAGCGCCTGTGGCTCAATGGGCTAAGGCGCCAGCCACGTACACCTGAGCTGGCGGGTTCGAATCCAGCCTGGGCCCACCAAACAACAATGTCGGCTGCAACCAAAAAATGGCCGGGCGTTGTGGCGGGCGCCTGTAGTCCCAGCTACTTGGCAGGCGGAGGCAGGAGACTCGCTTGAGCCGAGGAATTGGAGGTTGCTGTGAGCTGTGATGCCACAGCACTCTTTCCAGGGCGACAGCTTGAGGCTCTGTCTCAAAAAAAAAAAAAAAAAAAAAGCGTCACCACAGCATGGACACCTGATGACCAGCTCAAAGCCAAGAAACAGGCTTGGAAAGGGCAGGTGCCAAAGACGACTTCAGCATGCCACGATGTGACAATGTTTAAGCAAAAAAAAGCCTCAAAACTCCCAATAACTGTGACCAGGAGGTGTAGGGTCAGCTCCTGCCAGCCAAACCCAGGTCCAGAAGCTGCCCTGGTAGTGGGTGCCGGGCAGCTGTGGGCCGCCTCCCCACAGTAGGAAAGCCCCCTGGGCAAAAGGCTTCCCTGGAGATTTGGCTGGTTCTCAGAATCTAACTGCTACGCTGGTTGGGGGCACAGGGTCCCCACTTGGGGCAGTCCTGCTAAGCAGTGACCAGAGATCCTCTTCACCTGCCCCACTCCTGCAGCTCAGGGTTTTTTTTTTTGTTTGTTTTGTTTTGTCTGAGACAGAGTCTCGTTATGTTGCCCTCGGTAGAGTGCTGTGGTATCACAGCTCTCAGCAACCTCAAACTCTTGGGCTTAAGCGATTCTCTTGCCTCAGCCTCCCAAGCAGCTGGACTACGGGCACCTGCCACAACATCCAGCTATTTTTTGTTGCAGTTGTCATTGTTGTTTAGCTGGCCCAGGCTGGGTTCAACCCACTAGCCTCGGGCCAGTGCCCTACCCACTGAGCTACAGAGTTCTAATGGCACCAATGCAGTGAGGGGGTGCCAGGTGTCCCCGAGACACCCTTAACTCTGTAATGGTAGAGCTGCTGCTCAGTCTCCTGGAAGGTCACCTCTGAGCAGAGACTGTGACACGGACTTGCTGTTGAAGTTCTGAGGCTTCCTGGGACACAGTTTATGTGTTCTCAGCCTTTTAATTAATTACTCAAGAAAACTAAATGAGCATATTGGTGTTGCCATCGGTCACCTGTCATCAATGACCCAACTGGATGGCATATGGTTTATATCTAATCGTTTTTTTAAAAGGCAGGCCCCTACAGACTCCCCCCCACAGCTAGCATAGACCTCATGGCCCACAGGGCCACACCTCTCAGGACAGCCCCACATTGTCCACTGTGCGCACCCCTGGGGCCTGTGTAGGCAGGGATGATGTGGAGCAGCCCCAGCTCAACTTCTGTCCCCAGGGTGGGCCAGTCTTCCTGCAGTTTCTTACTCTTTTGGGGCTTCAAATGGTGGCTGCTGCTTCTCCTGTTCTGACACTGACCCTGTGCCACTGTGTTCCGGGCTGGGAGACAGAGTGACAGTTCTAAAAAAAACCCCAAGTGTGCGGTGCCTGTGGCTCAAAGGAGTAGGGCAGTAGGGCACCAGTCCCATATGCCAGAGGTAGCGGGTTCAAACCCAGCCCTTGCCCAAAAAAAAAAAAAAAAAAAAAAAGACCCCAAGCACAGCAACAGGAGACACACATGCAGCCGTCTGTGACCCCGAGGCCCGGGGAGACAGGCACATGGCGCGCAACCAGACGCAGCCACAGCAAACCTCTCCCTGTGCAAAACATGCAGGAAACAGTAGTCACTGCAGTTTCTGGTTCAAGAACTGCAATTACATATGACCAGTTTTCTTTCTTTCAAAAAGTCCAACAGTATGGTTTTCAACTTTTTAACCAAAAAAATCTTCAATAGAAGCAACAGAGCACTATTAAATCCCTTCCCAAATGGCGCCAGCAGCAGCTTCAGGGCCCCAGGGAGTGGCAGGGTTGGGACTGACCATACCCGCTGTCTAGGGGGCCTACGGGGACATGGGGTGTGATTCCACCTCCATGCTGCAGGGACAAGGGTCTAGCCAGAAGCACCACAAACAACAGGGGGCCTCACACAAGCTTATTGTCCACATAGCCCATGACACTTGGTGGCTCTGTCCAAACTTTGCCTGAGGTGTGTCAACAGATTTTCTCTGAAGAGAACATCAATTTGAATACCACTCTGGAGCCTGCGCCTGGCACCTGGACACCTGGACACCTGTCTGCATAATGGGCCAGAGCAGTGCCTGTCTGGTAAAGACATCCAACATTTTATTTAAGAGCTACCCAACAGTACAGGGGACCACTCCCTGATACAGGTGCAGTTTAAGTCCTCAGAGTCTGACCTCCCCCACAGTCACCACCGCCACAGGCAATGGCTTTCTGGTGAAAGGGGTATTTTTTAGGACACCAGCACTGAGTGAAGGGTCTGCTCTCTCCAGCCCGGCCCCCTGCCACCTTCCCACAGAACAGTGAGGAGCTGCTCATCCTCAGAGTCCACACTCAGGTGCAGGTGCCCTGGCCCTCACTCCACACCTTGCCAGCCTGGGCCAGCCACATCACTTCCTGCTCTCCAGCCTCCGTTTCTTTTTCTTCGCTGGCTCCTGGACGTTGGCTTCCCCTGTGCTGGCCCCAGATGGCCTCTGAGGCTGTCTCTTTCTCTTGCCAGCTCCTCTCCTGCCACGGCCTCTAGGCTGCTCTTGGGGCAGGGCATGATCGATTCCCGAGTTCGGGTCTGGGCTTGAGTCCTCCTCTTCACCCGTCCCTGACAAGAGAACAGGCCACCTGAACAAGATGCTGTGCACAGCTGAGCTTGGTGCTCGCACTTCAGTTCAATGACTGCAGGGCCAGCAATGGAGGCACAGGACCACCCAGTCAGGACGGCCAGCAAGTGTGGACACAACACCCCGCCCACAGGCCACCTATGCTGGCTCATGACCCCAGGGAAGGCTGACCTTGGAACCACACGAAGACCAGGTGGACAGGAGACTCAAGAAGCAGCACAAAGGGAGTATGGGTGGGCTATGCACCAGCACTTTGCTGGGGACTGTGCCCACGGCCCTCCCCTGCTGCAGGCCCAGGGCAGCTCTTAGGGAGGAAGTCATGTGCCAACCATTCCTAGGTGACCATTGAGGGTAGAGGGAAGCAAGCCCCAGAAACCAAGGATCAGAGGGCAGGGCTCAGGGACCCCTAGGGCACAGGGAAGGAGCAATGCTGGAGGGTCAGCGAGAGGCAGCCGGCAAAAAGGGCCCCGCCTATAGCCAGCAGGGGTTTCAGACAGTAAAGGCCCTGAGGCTGCAGGTGCGCAGGGATCTCCAGGACATGTGGACACCCAGGACAGGGACCTAGCATTCCTGCCTGGAGAAGCAGATAAGCAGGCGACACTAGCACCTTGCCACTGACAAGACACGAGTCCTACCTTTCCTGTGTCGCAGCCGAGATTTAGGCAGGCGCTTCTTGGCCTTCCTCTGCCGCCTGCCCTCCAGCAGCCTTTTGCAGGCCTCTTCTGGGATCTCATCCTCGGGGAAGATGCCTGCAGGCCAGGGGGACAGTCAGGAAGCTGGGGGGGTGGAGGGTGGGGTTGCTGTTCCTTACAGCCTCCACCAAGTACCACCCTCACGTGCCTTGTGAGAGAGGGCCGCTCCTAAAGCCCAGGACACCTTATCCAGGGACCCCCGCCTTGGCCAACCCCAACCAGCTCTAAAGCAGCCACATCTGGAAAAGCCAATTTTGGAGCATTTACGGTCTCAGCTGATTACGTCTTATCCAAAATGCCTGAAAGCAGAGTGTTCCCAATCTTGGATTCATCTGACTTTGGAGTATTTGCCGTAGACTTACGGGTTCCATGTCCCTAACCTGAGAATCTGAAACCTGAAGTGCCTGGGAACAGCTCCTGGAGCGCACTCAGCACTTGAATACTGCAGATTCTGCAGCACTTAGGAGTTTGGATTTTCAGGTCAAGGATGCTCGACCCGCACATCCAGTTCTGCTTCATGCCAGGAAGAGGCACGAGGGGACTTTCTGGGCAACAGTCATGTTCTGCATCTTGACAGAGGCTTGGGTCACACAAGGCCACACACTGGCCCCCAGACATGGCCTGTGGCGGGGGCACCTGAAACACCCAGACTGTCATTCCCACAGTGTGAGGGTGTGGTCTGAGCAGGAACAGAGGGACACTTCAGCAGGTAATCACATAACACAAGACAGGCAAAGGCTCATGCTGGAATTGGGGTGGTGCATGTGCCGGCATCCGCTATAGACTTATTCCCACTGTGCTGTTTGAAATTATCATAACAAAATGTTGAGGAAATGCTTACCTGTCCCAACCATTCCCCTCCTAGGACACTGGCCTTCAGAGGCCCATCCCGTCCCATCAGCCACACACTATGCAGACCAGCAGCACAGCACTGTGGCCCCTCAGCAAAAACCAGAAGAAGAGAGCTGCAGGTCCCCCAGCCTGGCCTCCCTCCCCTCCAGAACCACCACCAGGCCTGTGCAAGGGGACCGCGTGTTACAAGGAGACCCGGGACTGAGCCATTCTCATGAAGACAGCTGTGCAGTGCCGGGAGCCCAGCCCAATCCTCACCTCCTGCCAGGTCCTGCAACCTAGACAGAAATAGACACTGTCACTCCTCACAGCCGTGGAGAGAGGCTGCATCCACAGGGACCTTCGGGATCCTAGAGCAGCTGCCCTGGGGGGCTGCAGGGACCCCAGCCCGAACAGCCCTTGGTGAGATGCTAGCAGAGGCTAATGGAGCTCAGGGCAGCCCCTGGGCCACCTGCAGAGACACTCACTTTCGGATCACTTTGTAGAGACGTTTCCTGTTCTGAGAAGGGGTGCTCTGCCGACTGGCCATCTCGAAAAGTCTGTTTGCAACTGCCTCATAGTCAAACTGTTTTGAAGAGAAATACATGGGACACAGTTACCTTCCTGTGCTCTGGGAGCATGGAACTCAACAGATTCAGAAAGCACTGGTCCTCCATGCAGGCTCTCTTCCCACTTCACAGGAACACACTAGGTGTCTCATAATGTTCCTGCAGCCAACACCACACAGCAGGTACCACATGTGCTCCAGGGCAGCACTGCCCCAAAGGAGCTAAGGAGATCATAAATTTGATAGATTGTCTTTTTTTTTGAGACAGAGTCTCAAGCTGTTGCCCTGAGTAGAGTGCCATGGCATCACAGCTCACAGCAATCTCTAACTCTTGGGCTCAAGTGATCCTCTCACCTCGGTTTTTCTATTTTTTAGTAGAGATGGGGTCTCACTATTGCTCAGGCTGGTCTCAAACTCATGAGCTGAAGCAATCCCTCCACCTTGGCCTCCCAGAGTGCTAGGATTATAGGCATGAGCCACAAGCCAGTACCTGATAGATTTTATTTAACCCCAAATATCCAAAATGTCATTAATTCCATGGGCAGTACTATTTAAAACCTAATTATTAGGACAATGTGCCAGAAGTCACAGACCCCACTGGCCAAGCTAACTCTGAGACAGGACCCTTGGCATGTGCCACCCCTCCACACCCTGTAGATACTAGGGGGCCGGCCATATGCAGGTCAAAGGACTACATGTGGCAAGGGAAGGCCTGGGAGCACAAGTCTGCTCACGCCCGGCCTCCTGGCCCCTGGCCCCAGCCCTGTTCCCAGGGCTGCCCCCTCCTCCTGCAGGTGCATAGGGCCCGGGGCACCTATCCTTCCCCTGAAGCTAACCTCCATGAAGACCTGCTGAAAAGGTGACAGATCCTAAGTCAGTGGCTGGCAGCGTCTCCCTTCCCCAGTCGGCAGAGGAAGGCATGCAATGGCGGAGAATGCAGCCACCAGCCCAGACACCCACCTGGAGGACGGGGCCGTCCCCATCATCACCCCCCTGATCCTGGCCCACCTCAGGCTCAGCTCTACTGATGGAACCTAGAAAAAAAGGAGAACTGTGAGCTCAGAGATCTGCTCCTGGCTGAGAATTGAAAGCCACTCTATCTTGCCCTGTTCAGAGTTGGGCGCAGGCTGAGAAACCCCCGGCTCTTGGTGGCTGCCAGGGAGCACCCGACCTCGTAAGAGTGAAGGAAGACAGTCCAGGGCTGTTGCGCCGGCCAGGCCCTTAGAGATGGAGAGTGGGCAACTCAGGCAGCAAAGATGGAGCCATAAGTTCCAGAAGTAAAAAAGGGCAGCTGGGTCCAGCTCCGGGGTGGGCTGGATCGAGGACTGGGTACATGGCACCCCAGTCCAGGCTCTCATGGCAATGCCCACTGAGCAGCTCGTGGTAGCATGCGGCGGGCATGACAAGTGCCTTTGCAGTATCCCAGAGGTTCTGATAATTCGTATCTTCGTTGTTGTTTTGTTCCAAAAATTTGGTGATTTCCTTCTTAATCTCGTCTATGACCCATCTGCTCTGGCAGGGATCTGCTCTGGCATCAAGGCCACTGAGGACGAGGGAGGCAGGGACGGGAAGATGCACAAGGTGGTGGATAAAGTACTGGGGTGGGGGCACCTTTGACAAGAAAGCCACAAGGTGCGCAGCAGTGGCAGAGAGAGTAAGGGGTTCCTGAGAGTGGCTGATGACACATACCCTCTAGAGCAGACAGGACACTGAGTGCCCCCAGACTGCCCGGCAGAGTCAGACAATGAGCCAGTATCAAGACTGGAAACAGACTAGGCTGGCACCCTTCACGGCCTCCAGGCCCCCAGCAGGCCGCTCACAGCCCGTGTCCCATACCTCACCCACCCAACACTAGCTGGGTGCCACTCTCATGCTGGGCCCAGCCAAGGTTTTGACAGAGGACCTGGGCCTCGGGGGACAGGCAGGCCAAGAGGGAGAAACATGAAGAACAAGGGGTTATGTAACATGCTGGAAAGCGACACACAACATGTCAGGGTAGCCCAGGCAGCCCTGAATGGTGGGCAGAGAGCCGGAGGGGAAGGCACACACTGGACAGAGGCAGGAACAAGCTCAAGGATCCAAGGGTACCACAGCCCGGGGAGGCTAGGGAGAGCCTGACAGGTGTGGGCACCATGGCTGTGTTGCTGGCAGACTTCGGAGGTGAAGGTGTCAACAAGGGGACCAGCCAGGAGGTAGCTGCACTGCTCCAGCAAGAGACCACAGGGCATGCCCAGGACCGGTGCACAGAAGCAGCTTGGCACCCTTAGTACAGTATTCTGTGAGCCCTGCCTGCAGGCGGCTCCTCAGACCTCTTCTGGGACAGCAGGGCTCGTGCGCACTCACCACCCTCTGAGGCCTCACCACCTTCCGGCACCGCCTCCTCTTCCTCCTCGCTTTGTGCTTCCACCTCCTTCATCAGGTCCTCAATGGCAAATGGGGCCTGCTCCACAATGGTTTCAAAGATGCCTCGAGTGACGCTGTGCAGGACTAGAGGACTGCGGACAAAGCAGGTGGAGAGCAGGCACATCAGGGCCGGTTCCCAAAGAGAAGCAGCGCCAGTCACGCTGCCACACTCGCCCCACCACTCAGCCAGCAGCTTTTCCTGCCTCATACACAGTCCACACAGCCCCATCACACTTCCCCAGAGGGAGCAGCACCCCACAAAGGCAGTGGGTGCCCTGAAGAACTCAGTGAAAGAGAAGAGACAGAACTGACCAGGCTGCCAGCCACTTACTCCTTAGTCTGGGCAGCAATTCTGCAGAAGGGCTCAACGAACTTCAGGTTCTGATCTGCTGTAAGCTACAGGGGAAAGCACACGGGCCTCAGTTCCTCATCAGTAATTACCCACCAGTGAGCTCGGCTGCCCAGGCGCCCAGTCTCACCTCTTCAGCGCCCACTTTGCTCAGCTCCTCCAAAAAGATCTCGATGAAGTGGCTCTTCACCCCGTGGGGGGCCTGGCTGTTGGGGTGCAGGATCTCGGTCATCAACAGCTCCAGCAGCTGCTCGATCTGTCTAAGGATAGAGAAGGCAAATGCTGCAGGCAGCCAGACAAGGCTGCAGTCACCAGCTCTGCCACAAACACGAGCGCCTGTAGACGTGCCAACTGTCACATGCACACAGGTGAGCAGCACAAAGAATGTGACCAGCCCCAGGACACATGGCCCGAGTCTGGATTGCTGGCAGAGGTATGAAGGCCTAGATGAGGCAGGACACTCCCACTACCTAGTCTGGCTCTCCTCTCTGCTGTCCCCACTAGGTCCCCCTCAGAAGATACACCAAGACAGAGCACAGGCAAAAGGAAGACAGAGGCCTAGGAAGGGGCTGAGGGCTGCAGGCCATCTCTGCATCGAGCTCTCCTTGGCTAGCAGTTGTGCTGGTGTCACAGCCCTGGATCACACAGTGAGAGAGCCCCAGACAAGAAGCACCTGGCCTACAGGATAACACAGACCCTGCACCCTGACTTATAAACATGTGTTCTTTAAGCAGCTCCCTAGGCGATTGTGAACCATATCAAGGTTTGGGACTCACTGGTCACAGAAAGGAAAAGTGATGTATTCTGTGTGGCTCAGGAAAAGGGAGACAGAGGCAAGATCTGGTGCAATAGCAAGGAGACACCCAGAGGCAGGAGACATGCACCCCAGGATACCATCAAACGTTAAGACAGGCCAAGGTCTCAGTGCTGGAGACCCTAGGTCATGGGACATGCTACCCGTTTGCTCCCAGTCTTCTCCGCACTGAATCCCTTGTTACAATGGGGATGAAGTCACTTTTGTACTAAGCCAAAAACAGTTAACTAAAATAAAATCCCTTTAACACATAATTCAGCTTACATCCCAGTGGGGTACCCTACAACACAAATAACAGAGTCCTGGCCTCAAATCCCTCCCATGAAATTAAAGGTTGAAAACCACCCCAAATCAGAGGCACTACTGCCTTAAATGTTAAAATTACTCAAAGCAACTCAAATCTAGAGAAATTCAGGTAACTAGGGTCCAACTCCTGCTGACTCTTGTCAGGAGAGAAACAAAGTGGGCTGGAGACCTCGTAACCCTGAAGAGCCCTTCCCAAACCGCTCTGACACCCGGGCACTCGCTTTCATTTCACATACTCATGATTAACATATACTTTTACATTATAAAAATCAACTTCAAATGTATTTTTCCTAAGCCCTTTTCCCCCCTTAAAAAAAAAAAACCACACAGCAGAACATAGACAGGTGATATTTTTGACGTATCTTCAATAAAACAAAAGCAGCCACAGCACATTCCATGCACAGAAAGATGGCCCCAGCCTCAGTACATGCAACAGGCAACTACAGGAGTTAAAGCAAAACTTTCAATTTTTTTTTTTTTAAAGACATAGAGTCTCACTTTATCACCCTCGGTAGAGTGCCATGGTGTCACAGCTCACAGCAACCTCCAACTCCTGGGCTTATACGATTCTCTTCCCTCAGCCTCCTGAGTAGCTGGGACCAAAGGCTCCCGCTACAACGCCCGGCTATTTTTTGTTGCAGTTTACCGGGGCCGGGTTCAAACCCGTCACCCTCCGTATATGGGGCTGGTGCCCTATCCACTGAGCCACAGGCACTGCCCAACTTTCAATGTTTAATGCAAGTTTTCTGAGTTCTTCATACTGAGTATACATCACTCATAATTAGAACAAAATTACAAAGAAATTGAAAGTTTTTATTAATTTCAAACTTTAAAATGTTAAACACTTGGAAACCTCCTTTGTGTTGTGGAACTCAGTTTGCCGCCCTAATTTGGATGAAGAGCCTTGAGTGACCCTGGCAGCCAGGGTTAGGACCCAAGACCCCGGGTCCTGGGAGCTGGGCCAGGCAGAGCATAGAACCACCAACAGCGGCAAGAGTAGGAGATACACTGGGAGCCCGAGGTCACACAGGAAACGCATGCAGCTCAGGACACAACCTACCCCAGCCCACTGTGAGAGGCAGGCAGAATCACTGTGTACCAACCTTTCTTCCCATCCATGCATCTTCACAGCCTTGAAGGACTCACTCAGGACCATCCTCATGAGCTTTGGCACAAAAGGAAACTCACATTAGTGGAAGCACAGCTCAGACTTCACAAAACACCTCACCCCCCACCTAAGTTCTAGGAGCTGCTAAGGATAAGGCTATGGCCACGGTCACCTCTGCCTGCCCCAGAGCTCATGGCAGGCCCTCAAGAGCTGGTGACAGGACCAGTGTTGGTGCAGACACCAAGCCCTCAGGACCCTGGCCCTGGGAATGCACCCTCCACCAGGAGAGAGGCCCCAACTTTCCGAGAGCAGCAGGACATTGGCACCATAGCAGTATGACAGGCAATGATTTGGTGTGTGCACTGGAGCTGGGAGGGACAGGCCTGTTTCAAAAGCGAGACCTGGGAGGGAAGAGCAGCCCCTCCCCCAGGGTCTAAACCCTTCCCGCCTTCCCCACGCTCTTCCACACACTTCTCTCCTGCTAGGAACTGTGTGTGTTTGGGGCCTACTGACCTGCCCCATACTGCCTTCTTTCCCAAGTGCCATCTTCTCCCTTAGGCAGCCCCTTCTGAATACCCGACACACACCATGCATGTAAGCCTGGACCAACTCTGAGCTGGATGCTGAGCCAGAGGAACAGACTATGACCTGTCCTCAGTGTGGCCCAGACACTGCTGCAGTCAATGTCTCCATGGGTCCCAGACAATGACAGCATCCCTGTATCTCAATACTGCTCTAAAGTCGCAATGAGTAGCACCTTAGTAACAAGACCTGGAATTTCAAAGGGAAGCAAGGTGGGGAGGCAGATAGGGGTGGCAACACACCACATCTAGGAAATCCAGTCCCCTTTTACTCCTCAGGGCCAATCACTCCCCTAAATAAGAATGCGATGTGAGAAAGGGGACAGGAGATAGTTCTACACTGACTGTATCATCGCCACCCGACAGGCTCAGCACTGCACAGCAGACTCCAAGCCTCACTCTAGGGCTCTGCTGAGCCCTACCGGCTGCTGCCTCTTCAGCAAGGTCACAGGTAAAGCTCCCATTCTCTGAGCTGCAAGTTTGTGTACATGTTTTGAGAGTCAAACTTTTTTGGCTCATGTCTATAATCCTAGCACTCTGGGAGACCAAGGCTGGTGGACTGCCTGAGCTCAGGAGTTCAAGACCAGCCTGAGCAAGAGCAAGACCCTGTCTCTAAAAACAGCCATTGGGTTGTTGGGAGGCTAAGGTAAGAGGATCATTTGAACCCAAGAGTTTGAGGTTGCTGTGAACTATGACACCACAGCACTCTACCTAAAGTGACAAAGACAGACTCTGTCTCCATTAAAAAAAAAAAAGTCAATTTTTTTGCCCACTTGCTTGCTCTCAGAGACAGAGAATGAAAACTACATTCCCCTCCTGACTCTACCTCTAAGCCCACTGGCCTCCAGGGTCACACGGCCACAGGGTCATCTCTCTGCACAAATGATGGGGCTAGAGAGGGCTAAGGCCAGACACTGCCATGATGGGCCCACAGCCTGTTTCTGCTCTGTTGGCTCCCAAGACCTGCACCTGCCCTAGGCCACATGAACCCATGGTTGCCTCACCAGGTAGAACTTGTCCAGGCGCAGTCTGTCTATGCCCGTCCACTCTCGGTTCATGGTCTGCCAGAATGCCTGAAGGAACAGGTGCTCTAAGGGAGGAAGAAGCCAGAGAGCCACTGAGGGAGGCGGAAGCCACTGTGAGACATGAGGTCAGGAAGTCATCTACACACACCCACTGGATTTCTCAGCTCCAGGGTGTACCAAGCAGAGAAGCTACCATGCTTTTGACTTAAAACACAGGATATTGGCTGGGCACCCGTAGCTCAGTGGCTAGCTAGCCACATGCTCCAGGGCTGGTGGGTTCAAACCCAGCCCAGACCTGCTAAACAAACAAAAAAAAATGGCCAGGTGTTGAGGCAGGCACCTGTAGTCCCAGCTTGGATTTGGGAGACTGAGGCAAGAGAATCGCTTGAGCCCAGGACTTTGAGGTTCCTATGAGTTATGACACCACAGCACTCTACCAAAGGTGACAAAGTGAGACTCTGTCTCAATTAAATAAATAAATAAATAAATAAATAAATAAATAAATAAATAAAACACAGGATATTATGCACTTCAGGAAGAAAAGCAAAGCACAGCTACACTCAAACTACAGCCACAGTCTCTGATGGACAAGCGCAAGAGGGAGCAACTGCTGGCCAGAGAGGCAGCTAGTCAGGCCATTTCCTCCCCAGCTGCCTCTGCCATGGGCCTGGCCTGGGCCGAGGCCACCTGACACCTACTCCTGACCTCTTCTTGGCAGCCTAACTGCAGCCACTATGTGGATCATACTAGATCCACTAACTCAATCAGACACACAGCCCTACAGGCAAAAGGCATGTCCAACACAGGGTACTGTGAGCTGAAATGTGTCCCTCAAAATTCACATGCTGGAGTAACTCCTGGTTTCTCATAATGTGACTGATATTTGGAAACTGGGCCTTTACATAGGTAATTCAGGTGAAATGAATTCAGGTGAGAATGGGCCCTAATAAATCTGACTAGTGTCCGAACAAGAGGAGGAGACTAGGCCAGAGCAGCGGCTCATGCCTGTAATCTCAGCACTTTGGGAGGCCAGGACGGGAGGGCCACTAGAGGCCAGGAGTTTGAGACAAGCTTGGACAAAATAGCTAAGACCTCATCTCTAAAAAAAATTTCTTTTAATTAGTTGGGGTCAGGTGTGCTGGCTCACACCTATAATCCTAGCATTCTGGGAGGTCAAGACTGGTGAATCACCCAAGCTCAGGAGTTCAAGACCAGGCTGAACAAAAAACGAGACCCTGTCTCTACACTAAAAATAAAAAAACTAGCCAGTGTCGTGGCAGGCACCTAAAGTCCCAGCTACTCGGGAGGCTGAGGCAGGAGGATTACTTGAGCCCAAGAGTTGGAGATTGCTGTGAGCTATGATGCCACAGCACTCTACAAGGATGTCAAAAGTGAGACTGTCTCAAAAAAAAAAAATAAATAAAATGCTGATGTCCAGTCCCCTCCCCCAGAGCTGGGTTTAACTGAACCAGGATCTGGACATCAGGAATTTTACAGGCTCAAGCGATTCCCACGGGCAGGCAGTGGTGAGAACTACTCATCTCACTAAGGATGGGAAAAAAAGGGGCAGGAAAAAAATAACTGCAGTAATTTCCTACCTATCAACAGGAGTCAGTCAAATGCCCTGGTAACATTATACTGGCTTCTCATTTTAATTTTAAAATGTAAAGTATGGGCCAGGCACGGTGGCTCACACCTATAATCTCAGCACTCTGGGAGGCATGGTGGGTGGAAGGCTTGAGCTCACAGGTTCCAGACAGCCTGAGCAAGAGCAAGACCCCTTCTCTAAAAACAGCACCCCCTGTAGTCCGGTGGCAGGCACCTGTAGTTTCAGCTACTTGGAAAACTGACAGAAGAAAATCACTTGAGCTCAAGAGTTTGAGGTTGCTGTGAGCTATGACACCACAGCACTCTACCCAGGGAGACAAAGCAAGACTCTGTCTAAAAAAAATAAATAAATAAAATATTAGCCCATCAGACTCTCAAACAGAGTATTTTTGGTAAATGAGTTAATACACATTGAACACATACCACAGTGTTTCAGAAATAGTAAGCACCCTAGACATGTGCTGGCTCTGTTTCTTGCTTAGTATTACTTGCTCTAAATTTTAGAACATAAGATCTTCTCTGTCTAGTGGCTTTGATGCTCAGGTTCTGACATCTACAAATGGCTGTGTACCTATGGCAGAGTATACTCACGTGCCTCTATGGTCTGAAAAGCATGGATGAGCTGGGAAATAGTCCTTCCTAGTTCTTCCTGTATAGGGAACAATAAAAACTGCCCTCAGTTCCTGCAGCACTGTGCTCTTACAAGAACAAGACAAAAGCACTCAACTGTCTACTCCCTCACTAGAGAACCAGCTCCCAGTGGGTCTCAACCCAGCAGACTAGAGGTTTTTTAAGTTTTACCCTGAACTGGGGCAACAGACTCTAACCACGAATGGCAGTTATTGCCTCCTGATGAAAGTTTCACCCTGAACAACAAGGATAATATCTAAAGGGGTGAGTAAGAGAGAGCAGAAGGGAGCCCCCTACCAGCAAGATGGGCCAATTAGATCCCCATAAATCACTCAGTGTCTGCTTGCATCACGTGCCAAGCATCACCCAGGGCACTTGCTAAAACAGGAGATTCCAGAGCCTCAGGCAGAGAGCTAGTATACTAGTAGGCATGAAACACGGCCTAGGAATCTGCATTTAATAAGTACTCTCAGGCGGTGCCTGTGGCACAGTGGGTAGGGCACCAGCCCCATATACTGAGGGTGGCGGGTATGAACCCAGCCCCAAGCTGCAACAAAAAATAGCCAGGCGTTGTGGTGGGTGACTGTAGTTCCGGCTACTTGGGAGGCTGAGGCAAGACAATCACCTAAGCCCAGGAGTTGGAGGTTGTTGTGAGCTGTGACGCCACGGCACTCTACCCAGGGCGATAAAATGAGACTCTGTCTCAAAAACAAATGAATAAATAAATAAAAATAAATAAGTACCCTCACCACCCAGCTAACTTTGAAAGAGAGTAAATATTCACACTTTGAGAAACACTGATCTAAAAAGACTAGCAAAAGAAATCCTTTGTCTCAGAAGACTTGGATTCTGTCCCTTAGTTTCTCATTATTTCATTGTTTGTTACCTGGGATAAACACAAAACCACCCAGTTTTCGCCCATGCCATGACCTGCACTGCCTACCACAGTGTCACTATGGTGTCGCTCAGCACACCACATCAATGTCCTCAGCAAGGCCCCTGACCAAAGGCCTTGCTTGGCCCACCCACTGCACAGAACAAGGCAGTGAGGCTGGAAGATTGCCCCGGTCTCTGGCCTTATTAAAATAGAGTCAATGGCATGTGCACTTTGTGCACCGCAACGCTGGGCTCCCAGCCCAGCCACTCATACCTGGAGGAGCGGCTTGTCTTGCATCCACATGCAATAAAACAGTCCTTTCCAGACCTTCAGCAGCTCATCATGACTGAAGCCACCTACATCAAAACAGCAACATTCAGACTCAATGAACCGAGCCTGAGTGCCAAGAAGGAAGCCAGAGAATGTGACTACCTGAATTAGGCCAACATCCTACTTCCCATGAAGGCAAATGGACAACAGAGTCCACTGGCAACCCAAACAATCCTTCCTATGCAGAACCGCTGTGCCTGTGGTAAGTTTCATTCATGCAATAAAACTTACCAAAATCTACAAGGTATCAGGCCTGCTACTCCATGCTGGAGATTCAAAATTGAGAACCTCAACCACTTCCTGAGCTTAATTTGTTGATAACTCATCCTGCATTACAGAGGGTTTATGAACTTTTCTGTGCTATACCTCAAATATTTAAAAGAAAAAAAATTAACTTAATCATTTAAACTGTCAATAGAGAGATAAAACTACTCAGGTGACAGATATTCATCGAGGTCCTACACGTCTGTCACTGCTCCTGCCTTTAGCAGGTGAAAATCACCTAGAGGGTTTGGGGAAGCACTGAGGACCAGCTCTGACTTGACAGGGCTGAGATGGGACACTAGAATTTGTATCTCTTTTTTTACAGAAGGGCTCTGGCTTTGTCCCCAGGCTGGAGCGCACTAGAGCTGTCACATTCACTGCAGCCTCCTGGACTCAGGCAATCCTCCCGTCTCAGCATGCCAAAGTGCTGCGATTACAGGCGTGAATTCACATTTCTAATAGTTGCGACGTAACGCTGAAGCTGCTGATGGGGGTGGAGAGGTGAGCAGAGGACACTGAGAACCACTATTACAATGAATGGTTAAACACGTTCCTGGTCGTCGGGGACCGAAAGCCACTCAGAAGATAGTCCACTACCCACGCAAACAGTAAGAAATGCTGCAGAAGGGAACACATAGGGTGCCCCAGCAGCGGGGCAGCAGGGTGTATGGTCCACCGCCGGGAAGAGGAGTCTGAGCTGCGGAAGGAGGCAGGGGCTGGGAGAGGGCCCGTGGGGAGAGACAACGTCATCGCGCCACGAGGGGAAGAGGTGGAACAGGCCCGCGCGGCCCCGCAGCCCCGACCGCTCCACACCCCGCCGGCCTCCCGGACTCCCGCCCACAACCGCCAACCTGCGGCGCGCTGAGTCCTGGCCATGATGTACTTCCGGAGTTTCCTCACCGCCCGGTCGCGGGTAACCTGCTCGTTCCCAGCTAACCGCTGCGCCAGCTGGATCTCGGGCGGGAGTTGCGCGGACGAAACCATGGCGATGCCGGCTGCTACACTGAGACCGGCAGACCTCCAGCACGCGCGCCGGCGCCCCTCTCTGCTTCTCGCCGGCGCGCGGCCTGACGTCACACCCCCGCGACACCTCAGGCTGGTTGACGACGACGCCCAGTGGCCGGGGCACGCAACTGCAGCGAAGCGGGCTCGGAGACCGGAGTACGCAGGCGCAGCGTGGGGGCAGGGTCACGGGGCTTCACACGTGTGCTCGGAGACTCCAGGTCCGCGTCCGGCTCTCCGGGGCTGGGAGTCCGGCCCGGAAGGCCAGCGGGGCCTCCGTCCTGAGCACGGAGTGAGCCCATGAGCATGCACATCTGGGAGGACAGAGCGCGGTGCCGAATCTTGGTCGCATCTTGGGTCAGAACAAAAGCCATAAAAGCCATCTGGGGGACAACTGGGGAGACTTGGATATAGACTAGAGGTTAGATTATAGGACAGAAAGGAGGTTTGTTGGGTGTGACAGTGGTGTTAGTGCAGAACGAGCTCTGCAAACTTTCTCTCTAAGGGGCCTGTTTCTCTGGTAAGTGCGAGGCCTTCCCAGCAGGACTCAGACGGCAGTTTAACCTGCCAGAAAGATGGAGCAAAATCTGCACAGGGGATCCAGCCACAGCTTCCCGGAGATCTCTCCGGGGGAGTCACAGGACACACTTGCCGCAAACACGAGCTGTGAAGATGAGTGAGAAATACCGCCAACCTGGGAAGCTGATCGGACACTCAGGGCCCAGGGTTTTTAATAGGGGCCGGTTACGTGGGCCCCCTCTGCCTGGCATGCACCAAAAATAACCAGACTCTCAGAAGGAAAGCAGATGTTCGGCAAAACCCATATTTGTACAAGCAATTTGGGCAGAGTAAATCCCTCTTACCAGGAATGGTGGGGACACTCTCAAAGTTCAAGATCCCACTTGCCGGCCAAGTCTCAGCCTCCAAAGCAGGACTCTGAGAAGACAGCAGTCAGGCCTGCTTCGTCAGCTTGGTCCTGCACACAGCAGATAGAAAATGTTTCTGGAGCGGCGCCTGGGGCTCAGTGGGTACCGAGAGTGGCGGTTTCAAACCCGACCCCTGCCAAACTGCAACAACAAAATAGCCGGGCGTTGTGGCCGGCGCCTGTAGTCCTGTACTGGGAGGCTGGGGCAAGAGAACCGTCCAAGCCCAGGAGTTGGAGGTTGCTGTGAGCCTTGACGTCACGGTACTCTACCGAGGGCGATAAACTGAAACTCTTGTCTATAAAAAATAATAAAACAGGCAGGTGGTGACTGGATTTGGCCTAGGACCACAGTTTGACAACTGATGTTGAAGAATGTCCTTTGTTTTTAGTGACGGAACTAGTTCAAAGACCATACTGAACTATTAGGTCAGAGCAAAGCGTCATGATGTCTGGAAGTTAATTCTGTAAAAATACCCCCTCCACACACACATTCACACATGCATACCTGTGACATGCAGATAAGGATATAGGGCAAAATGAGAGTGGAATCTAGTGGTGGGACCACAGATGTCCTTTGCCCTATTCTTCCAACTAATTTTTTTTTTTTTGAGACACAGCCTCAAGCTATCACCCTGGATAGAGTGCAGTGACATCACAGCTCACAGCAACCTCCAATTCCTGGGCTCAAGTGAGTCTCCTGCCTCCGCCTCCCAAGTAGCTGGGACTACAGGCACCTGTCACAATGCCTGGCCATTTTTTGGTTGCAGCCGGCATTGTTGTTTGGCTGGCCCAGGCTGGATTCGAACCCGCCAGCTCAGGTGTACGTGGCTGGTGCCTTAGCTGCTTGAGCCACAGACACCAAGCCTTTTTTGTTGTTGTAGAGACAGAGTCTCACTTTATCGCCCTCGGTAGAATGCTGTGGCTTCACAGCTCACGGCAACCTCCAGCTGGGACTACAGGCGCTCCCCACAATGCCTGGCTATTTTTCTGTTTTGCAGTTCAGCCGAGGCCAGGTTTGAACCCGCCACCTTTGACATATTGGGCTGGTGCCCTACTCCATGAGCCACAGGCGCCACCCATCTTCCAACTTCTATGTTTGAAATTTTTCATAACAAAAAGTTGGAAAATATTTTAGAAACTTGTTTTAGAATTAGTTCTCTAATGATTTAAGTACCATATATATGTATGTGCCAGTTCTGGTCTAAGTGACAGTGGCCCTGTGAACAAGATCCCTGCCTCTGTGGGGAGCCAGGCAATGAGAGAACAGCCATGTGCATTCTAAACACTCAGTACTACATCCTGGAAGAAACCAAAAGCAGGGAAGAGGCAGCCAAACCTAAGGAAAATAGTAATTATTAGACAGGACATGAATTTATGACACGAAATTTTACCTAAGTAACTAAAGAAGATATATCAACATATATATTTAAGAATATTGTACAGGCGGTGCCTGTGGCTCATCGAGTAGGCCGCCGGCCCCATATACCGAAGGTGGCGGATTCAAACCCGGCCTCGGCTGAACTGCAAAACAGAAAAATAGCCAGGCGTTGTGGTGAGCGCCTGTAGTCCCAGCTACTCGGGAGGCTGAGGCAAGAGAATCACCTAAGCCCAGGAGTTGGAGGTTGCTGTGAGCTGTGTGACGCCACGGCACTCTAC
>CAUYRH010011852.1:0-10454 GCA_963574655.1 Perodicticus potto | reverse complement strand
TAAAGCATCTCAAGAATGGAGAAGCATGAATCCCATGTACTCAAGTTTGATATGAGGACAATTAATGACAATTATTGACATGGTGGGGGTGAGAGAAGGGGAGAACAGAGAGAGAAAGAATGAGGGAGGGGTGGGGAAAGGAAGAGCAGAGAGAGGGAAGGAAAGAGGGGGGTGGGGTCTTAGGGCCTTGGTGTGTGCCACACCTTTTGGGGGCAAAACTCGATTGTAAGAGGGACTTTGCCCAACAAATGCAACTAGTCTAACATGGTTTCTTGTACCCTCAATGAATCCCCAACAATAAAAAAAAATAAAAAACTATTGCATTGTTTATATATACAAATATATATATTATATATATGTATTTTAATTGCAGCATTGCAGAGGTACAGTGCATTGTTTATATTTTTGTTGCTGATTTTTGGGAGTTCTTTACATATTTTAGAGTTAGGTACTATAAATATTTTCTCCCAGTCCATAGTTTACCTTTACCCTTTCTTAATATTGTCTTTTGATTAGACATTTTAATTTTTATCAAAGTCTTTTATATCAAGGCTTTTTTGGTTTGCTTTATGGTTTTGTACTAGTCAGGGAATCTTTGCCTACATCTCCTAAGCTCATGAAGATATTCTCCCATATTTTCCTCCAAAAGATTTATAGTTTAAACTCTTGCATTTAAACCTATGAATGATGTTTTGTTAATTTTTATGTATAGTACAAATAAGGGTTTAGATTCATTTTTCTTTCCATACATTTATTCAGTTGTTCCAACACTGAATTTGTTGAAAAGACTTTCCTTCAACCATTGAATTTCTTTGAAGCTTGTGCTTGCAATTTACATAGAGTATTGTACTACAATTTCCATTATGTTTCTTAATTTTTTACTTTTAATGCAAGGTTTATATGATCTATCAATATTCAGTCACCTGTGTATCCATTCACTCATTCATTTATTTATTCAATAAGTAGAGATACAGTGGTAAGAAAAACAGAAGATGGCTTTATTCTCATAAAATTTATAATATAGTGAGTGATGATGGTGAAAACAATTATACACCTCCACAAACTTATATCAACACAGAAACAATGATGAAAGTTCTACAGAGAAATAAAGCAAGATAAACCGGAAGAGATTTAACAGGGGGTGCTATTTCAATAGGGTAGTGGATCTGAAAACCTTGTATTGGATGTGACATTTGAACAGAGAGCTGATGCCATGAGGGACTAAGACATAGGCTTATCCAGACTTGAGGTGAGTGGATGCTCCTGGAAGAGCTAAAAGACCAGAGGGTCCAGAAGGCAAGGGAGGAAGGGGTTAATGAAGTCAAGGTCCACATCACATAGGAAACTAAAAGCCAAGGTAAGGATTTCAGATTTTTTGTGTGTGTGTGGTTTTTGGCTAGGGCTGGGTTTGAACCTGCCACCTCCAGCATATGGGGCCAGCACTCCACTCCTTTGAGTCACAGGCACCACCCAGGATTCCAGATTTTATTGTAAGAATGCTAGGAGTCCATTGGAGGAGATTGATTGGGAGAGTGAATACATTTAGTATTTAAATACATGAATCAGATAATTCAAATAGTATTTAAACTATTTTAACATCATGAGAAGAACAAGAGGTGAGGACAAGACTGGAATTTGGGAGGGCAAGTAAGGCAATACTCTCTATGCATAGGTGAGAAATGATGTGATCTGGGCTAAGGGGAAGTAATGGTTATACTAAGAAGTGGTCAAATTCTTATGGATTTTGAAAGTAGAGTTGATAAAGTTTACTGCTGGATTAAATAGGGGTGAGGGGGGAAGATGAGGAGTCAAAGATAACTATGAGATTTTTGGAATAATGGTGTTATATAATGAAATATGTCGCATTCAGGAAGGAGCAGGTTTGACAGGGATTGAATAAATACTTTGGCTTTATACAGTTTGGGTTTGAGATGCCTCCTAGTGTTAGAAGGGGAGGTCTCAAAGGGGAAATTGTAGTATGAGGCATATGGTAAGAGAGATAGTGACCGGAGTCATAAGTTTGGGAATGTACAGATAATATTTTAAAAATCTGAAGACCAGATGAGATCACTTAAGAAGTGAGGCTGAGGGGCGGTGCCTGTGGCTCAGTGGGAGGGCACCGGCCCCATATACTAAGGATGATGGGTTCAAACCTGGCCCCGGCCAAACTGCAACAAAAAAAATACCCAGGAGTTCTGGTGGGTGCCTGTAGTCCCAGCTATTCAGGAGGCTGAGGCAAGAGAATCACCTAAACCCAGGAGTTGGAGGTTGCTGTGAGCTGTGACACCATGGCACTCTACCAAGTGAGACTCTAAAATAGCATCTCTAAAGTGAGACTCTGTCTCAAAAAAAGTGGTGTCTCTGAAGTGAGACTCTGTCTCAAAAAAAAAAAGAGAGAAAGAAAGAAATGAGGCTGAGGAATTGTCAATGGGGGGCCATCAATATTTTTAGGTCTGGTAAAGGAGGAGGACCTAGCAAAGGAAGCCAAGAATGTAAAGGATAAACCAAGCTGCTATGGGATTCCACAATGCAAGTGAAGGAAGTATTTCCACAGAAGGACATAACTTATTGTGTCAGAAGCTCTTGCCAGGTAGAGGTAAATTAGGTCTGAGAATTGCCCATGAAATTTATCCCTGTAGGGGTCATTGTTGACTTTAAAGATGTCATTCTCAATGGAGTGACAGGGACAGAAGACTATGTGGAGTTGTACTGGAAAGAAAACAAGTTATGTGTTATGGAAAGAGAGATAGTAAACACAGGATGAGTATCCCTAACTTGAAAATTCAAAACATGAGATGCTCCAAAATCTGAAACTTTTTGAGTACTTACATAATGCCACAAGTGGAAGATTCTACACCTGACCTTACATGATGAATCTCATTCAAAACACAGACACACAACATACAGATAATTTAGCATCTTCAAAGGAACAAGAGACCCTTCCAGCCCCTTTCAGCTGTGTTATATGTGTTTTGTGCACACCCAGATAACCCCAGGCAAGCAGGCCCACGAAGAATATTAAAATGGCACAGATGCAGGCTGGAAGCAGCAATAGCAGGTTCCCATGATGGTTCATATGGGACCAACACCTGCATATATTACTCACTGGATATTTTTGCTTATTTTCTGCTTTGTGGTGTAAAGATATTGAAAAAGTCAAAAAGGCCTGCAGACAATCCCGTGATAAGAAAAAGAGAGAGTATTTATGTTTATCTGTAGCACAGAAAGTCCAGCCATTGGAGAAATTGAACAATGGTGTGTATATTAAATGTCTCACAGAAGACATGGTGTCAGAATGACCCACAGATGTGACCTACCCGAAGAAATGTAAGGATAAACTGTTGAAGTTCTGTGCTGAAAGTGAAGAATAAAAGTTAATTAAAAATAGAAAAATACTGCATAAAGCTAAAACTGAAGATCTCAACTGTGTATTAAAAGACTGGTTCAATCAGCATCACAAATGAACACATGCCGCTTAATGGTATGCTGATCAGGAAACACACAGATATATCATGATGAACTGAAAATTGAAGAGAACTGTGAATATTCAACAGGCTGGGTGCAGAAACTTAATAAAACAGACAACATTACATTTTTAAAGACTTATGGTTTTAAACATCTGCTGACCATGAGGTAGTAGACAAATTCATTGATAAATTTGCCAAAATTACCACTGAGGAAAATATGACACCAGAACAAGTCTATAATGCTGATGTGGCACCACTGTTTTGGTGTTATTGCCCCAAAAGACATTGACTACAATTGATGAGACAGCCCCTACATGAATTAAACATGCCAAGAACAGAACAACTAAAGGGGGTTGTGCTAATGCAGCAGGCACGCATAAGTGTAAACTTGGTGTGATAAGTAAAAGTTTTTGTCTTTGCTGTTTTCAAGGAGTGGATTTCTTACTATTTTATTATTATGCTCAATAAAAAAGCATAATCACCAGGGGCATGTTTTCTGATTGATTTTATAAACATTTTATACCAGTGGCTGGTGTTAAAAACTGCAAGATTTTATTATTCCTTGATAACTGTTCTGCTTATTCTCCAGCTGAAATTCTCATCAAAAATAATATTAATGCCATGTACTTTCCCCCAAAAGTGACTTTATTAATCCAGCCATGTGATCAGGGTATCCTTAGTTCAAAGAAAGGTAAATACAAAAGCATTTTCTTGAAGAGCATTTTAGCAGTGGAGCAAGGCTTGATGTGAAAGGTTTTCAAAGGGAGTTTGGCATGAAGTATGCCATAGATATTGTTGCTCACTCTTGAAGTACAATAAGTAAGGCCACAGTGGTACATTCCTGGAAAACCTCTTGCCTGTGACTATGTTCAATAACAATGATGAACGAGGTGGTGACTTTGAAGAATCCTGCATATTGAGCAAGAAAAAAGTGATGGCTGATCTCTTTACATATGCTAAAAATATATCTTCAGAGTAGGTTAGGAAGTTGGAAGAAGTGGATGTTGAAAAGTTTTTAACATCAAGAATGAGGCTTCTGTTTTTCACTCATTGACTGATGGTGAAATCGCCAGAAAGGTTCTGAATAAAGGTGATTGTGATAATATGGCAACAATGAAGATGACTTTGTTAACACTGCAAAAAAAGTGCCTATAGTTGACATGGTGAAAATGTGTGAAAGGTTTGTTGAAGGACTAGCAAAGTGTGTATTCCTAACAGAACAAGAAATCATGTCAGTTTATAAAATCTAACTTAAAAGATTTTCAAAAATCATTGTTAATGAGGCAGATGACTCTCAAGGAAACACTTTAAAAAGTCATCCAAGAGATGCCTCCTCGTGTCATAGAAGACCCCATTCTGGTCCTTTAGGTGTTTCTAATGTTTCTCATCATCCCCCTCCCCCAAATAAAATACAGAACCTTTCAATCAAAACATCACTGCAGGTGGAGCCTGAATGCCTGTCACTGCTTTAACAGCTGGCATAGGTGTTTAGGTGATGCTACCGTGCTGCTTGGTTACTTTGTACACGTTATTTTCCCACATTGATGGTATGTCTTTTTTTTTTTTTTTTTTTTTACTGTTAGTTACTTAAGTGTGAATGAATATATAAAAAGGATTGCTTATATGCACTCCTTCAAAGTCAGGAATGATGGTGATGCCAAACAACCACAGACTGTCCACGTGGGTGGCTGAGATAGTGACACCTTTGCTTTCTGGTGGCTTAATGTACACAAACTTTGTTTCATGTAAGAAATTATGAAAAGCATTATAATAAAATTACTCTCATGTTATAAGTATAGGGTGTATATAAAATATATGTGTATTTCATGTTTAGACTTGGGTTCCATTCCCAAGTTATTATTACATAAGCAAGGATTCCAAATTCAAAAAATTCAAAATTGGAAAATTCTTCTGGGCCTATGCATTTTGGATAAGGAATATTCAACCTGTATAAAAGACTTTGAGGGAGTTTTGTAGTCACATCTATTCATTTTTCCGCTGAAGACTGATACTTTTGAAATCTAATTTAAGAAATTCATACTTGCCCCAAAGTGACAAAAGTTTTATATTTTCTTTCATAAGCTATAGGATTGGGTTTTACATTTAAATCTTCAATCCAGTTAGTTATTTGTGTGTGTGATAGTAGGTAAGACACTTTCCCACTCATCTAGAAGATTTTTGTATGTTCTACTTTCTCCCCAAAACTTCCTCCTTCATCTCTTTCACATACTGTGTTTGCTACTTCACAGGATTTTCTGAAAATGTCCACAAACTGCCACCCCTACATCTTACTATCCCCTGTCAGTATGCCCTCTAATTCTCTCCTGTTAATACAAGTGAATTATCCATGTTTCTATTGAAGGCAACCCTTCCATTTAAACCAATATTCCCCCTTTTTCCTCTGTTATCAGCTTTTGCCTCCCAGCTGCATTTAGCTCATCACACTACAAGAGTATTGTTAGCTCTTCTTTAAAACCAACAATGACAACCTGTCTTGACCCTTCTTCTCCCTTCTGACACTTCACTTCTTTTTTCTCTCTTGGAGCAAAAACTCATCCAAAACATTGTCTATAGTGACTATCTCTAATTTCTCTCCTTTTATTCTCTCTGGACCCAGTCCAATCATGATTTTTCCCCCAATCAACTACCTTTTGAAAGTACAGCTGACAGAATTTGCTAATGTAAATTGTTTCTTTTCAATTCACCAATGATCTCCACATTCCTATATCCAATGGTCAATTTTCAGTCCTTATTTTACTTAACGTACCACTTAAAATAATTAGTGTCACTCTCTTCCATGAAGCATCTTCACTTGATATTTCACTCTTGTTTTCCTCCCCACTCTCTGGCCACATACGAGAAATAAAGGCTTAATCCTTGGACCATTTTTCTATAAGTGTTCACTCCCCTGGGAGCTCAGTCTTATGGTGCAAAATCCATTTATTCGTTGATGACACTTGTATCTCTACCCTGTACCTCTTCTCTGAACTCAAGACTCATACATTCCACTGCATCTTGTATCTCTACTTCAGTGTTCAACAAACATCTTACATGTAACCTGTTCATAAACAAACTTCCAAAGTGGCTCCACACAATCTGCCTTCTAAAGGACAATTACATTCTTTCAGTTGTTCAGAACAAAAATCTTGGATCCTGTCTTAACTCTTTTTTTTTTTCCCCTCCCAAACCTATGTTCTAATCTATCAGGAAATAATGTAAGCTCCACTGTCAAAATATGTCCAGAATCTAACTACTGCCCACCATCACTACCACTTTAGTCAAAACCATCAAAATAAATTACCTGGATTTGCTAAAATTCTATGTGTTTAGGTCTTATGTCATGTCCTTTAATAAAGTTTAAAGTATTTTTACATAAAGATTTTTTTACCTTCTTCATTAGGTTAATTCCTAAATATTCTATTATGTTGTTACTTTTATGAATGTCTCATTTTCTAGCAAATTTTCTAAATGAATATTTCTGGTATAAGTATATATATAAATTGACCTTGAATGCAACTACTTTGCTGAACTTTCTCAATATGCTGATACTTTGTCTACTGAGTCTGGCAAGTTGTCTATAAAACCCATCTGAAAATAGGACCAGGTGCGGTGGCTCATGCCTGTAATCCTAGAACTCTGGGAAGCCAAGGCAGGTGGCTTGCCCGAGCTCACGGGTTTATGACCAACCTGAGCCAGAGTGAGATCCCATCTCTAAAAATAGTCAGGTGTTGTGGCAGGTGCCTGTAGTCCCAGCTACTTGGGAGGCTGAGGCTTAGGCAAGAGAGTCTCTTAAGCCCAGGAATTTGAGGTTTCTGTGAGCTGGGACGCCATGGCACTCTACTGAGGGTGAAAAAGTGAGACTCTGCCTCAAAACTAAGTAACAAAAAAAACCCCATCTGAAAGTGGTGATGGTTTGTTAGTGAAGAGATATTTTTGTCCCTTCCACTTTAATCCTTATATTTCTTTTTGGTTTTGCCCTTATACCTTTTCCAGTAGCAGTATTTATTTTACACTAAAAAATATAATAAATAACAAAAATCTTGGTGAAATTAATTTTAAAAGTACAGTTTATTTACCTCAACATATTCAAAATAGTAGGATTTTTAAAAGTTATTTATCCACTCTGTCTTTCTGTATCTCACTGCTTCCTCATGGACATATTTCTTTTCTTTGCCATTGTACTTCCCTGCAGAATACTTTCTTTGTATATTAAAAATTTTGAAGACTTGTGTGATTGAGCATTTCTTTGTTTCACCCTTGTATTAAAATTGTTTAGCTTTATGTGAAATGCTAAATTTGAAGTTCTTTGCCTTCATGTTTAGAATCTCTATTTGCTTCTTTCTCAAACCTATCTGACTATATTTAATAGTCTATTTTTTTCTTGTTCATTTTTGATCTGATCTTTTTTAAAAATAAATTATTCACAGTTATATTATACTTTGTTTTAGATAATCCCAGTATCATAAGCTTTTGGAGTCTAAATCTATTCTGAGTTTTTACCTCTGACTCTCAGTCAGGAAAGTTTGTTTCTTCATGATTTTTGTATGTTTATGTATATTTATATTGTGAGCTTTTATTTAACTGAATGTAATCTGTAAGAGAATTGAAGGGCCTGAATCCAGGGTGGTTTCCACCAAAGAGAATCTGCATTTGATTCTGCTGAATGCCCTGGGTAGCTTCAACCTGAAACCATTTTAATTTAATAATAGATTAATATTTCTCTAACCATTCAGGAAGTATAAATTTAATACAAGATGTGAATGACAAAGGCCAGTGGTTGCAAATTCTCATGGGATTATGACTGTTTTTTTTAACCCCCTAGGATCATGCTGAAGACAATTATGTTTCTTCAGTGACTCCTTGTTTCAGGCAAGTGGATTTTTTTAAAGCCAACAGTTCACCAAAGACATGGCCACTTCAGTGGTGGCTTCCTAGGAAGCAGTATAGGGATCAGCTCTTACATTTCCAGTTTCCCAGGGCTAGTCTCCCACTCCCTGTTTGACAAGCTATTAATGCTCAAAGTTCTAGGTTCTTGGGATCATCTCTACCTCAGAATATTCATTCATTCACTCATCCATTCATTTAGCATGCACGTACTCAGGACTTACTCTGCTTTAGGCTCTGTTCCAGGGACCATGCTGCATCAGAAAATAAAACAGTCAGAGATGACATCCTAAAGAGAGAAACCTTCATTTCCACCTGCATTGACTGTATTTGTTTCAGCTTTCTATTTGTTGAGAGAGAGGATAGTGTAGGCTAGACTTAAGTGCTTATAGATTCAGTATTGTACTTTAAAGCATTTTACAATTTATTCAGCATGTAGATGTTTTCCATGGGGAGTTTTTTAGAATATCTGGGCTGTAATACTTGTGGAAAGCAACCAAATATTTTATTTTTCAAACCAAATAACTTCAGTTGTTCTTCTCAAATTGTATATTATTTCACTCTCATAGTTTGAAAATCCCTTCTCAGCTTCTTGAAGATATGTGTAAACTTATTTAATTTTTTTTCTCTGTTTGGCTAATTAATTATTATTTGTCCAACATACTTTGTTCTGTTTATTGTATTACGTTATGGTATTTCACACTTTAAATATGTCATTTTTTTCCCTCTGAGCTCATATTTCCTTGTTTCTATCAAATCTGGTAATTGACCTTTTACCATAAATAATTAGAAAACTGAAATACTAAATATATTAAACAACTGTTTTCAGACATTACAATAGGCAGCATAAGAACTGTGAACCCAGGGAGAATGAAAACAAATGAAGTGAGCCCTACCATTATACCAACTTACTGCCTGGCAGCAGTTTCTAGGCTACAGTGCAAGGAAAATACAACAAAGCCCACAAGTCTCACTGAATGAGAAGATACAGAACAGAGTTTGGGGAGGCACAAGCAGCTAGAATTGGTTGGGCAGATGACTGGAGAAGAGGCAGTTACATGGAATGATAAGTAAGGAGATCAGAGGAGTCCTCTGGAGCCTTTGGCTAAATAGTGATCTAAATGTGAATGGAACGAAGCTTCACAACACTGGGGAAAGAACCACTGAAAAGCAATAGGATGGGTGGAGCAAGATGGCAGCCGAGTAACAGTTTCCTTGCGGCTGGGCATGGTGAGACTGGAGAGAGAGGACTTCAGGCATCTCTGGCAGGCGGGATCTGCCCAGGAACTTCCCCTGGGGACACAGGGAGACAGCATGAGGCTTCTGGACACCCTGAGGAAGGCAAAAGTGGTGGAGACTGGGCAAGTGTTTGTGTCTGTTCATTCGATCTGATCCTGTCGGCGGCTGTGGGTGGGGCAACAGTGGGACTGCAGGCTGGAAAGGCCGTGCCTGTGAGCTGTTTGGGTTTCTTTTAGACTTGGCACTCAGTTGAACTGCCTTGGGAGAACTTGGGCAGGAGTGTTGGGGTTTTTGAGTGTTGTCTGGGGCCCCAGACTGGGCCACCGAGCCAGACGGAGCTGCCAGTATTTGGTGGTGGGCTGTATGGAGCCATTGTGGGAGAACTGCCCTGACAAGCTCCACCCTCAGGGTCGCAGAACAGGCATAGGGCAGGAGTGAGTAACCTAGTGACTGAGCAGCCTAAAGGTGGGGACTGAGACGCCTCGCAGCCTTAGCCCTCAGGGGCATAGGGTGAGATCGGTTTCGGCACACTGGGTAAGTGGATAGCCACTTAAGGAGTGATCCCAGCCATAGCGCTTTCCTGGGAAAGCTTCTGCTTAGCCCAAGTTAGCAATTTAAAGTGTCTCCTAAGCAGGCTAAGGAGGATTTAAGCTCTCCACCCTGCAGGGTTTCAGAAATCATTAGAAACACAGGGTCACTTCCTACAAAGATCCAGTAACAACAGAGTGATTCTGCCAGAGTCTGATCTGGGAGAGACATCCCCCCAACTCTGAGGACGGTCATAGGCAACAGTGAAAAATAATCATGAGACGGAATCAACAGAAAAACTCTGGCAATATGAATAACCAGAGTAGATCAACTCCC
>CAUYRH010011848.1:0-18422 GCA_963574655.1 Perodicticus potto | reverse complement strand
CCCACTTATTGCACAAGAAGATAGGGAAAGGGGAGAGGGAGGGAAGGGGAGGGAGAGGGAGGGTGGGGGGAGTGAGGATAGAGGGCAGGATCACACCTGTGGTGCATATTTGAAGGGTTAGGAGAAAACTTCTAAATACGGATCAAAATTGTTCTCACAAAGTGATGAGAAAGTCTCTTGAATGTTATCGCAATCAGGTTGATGAAAATATCTCTGATTGTATCTGAAGCCCGTACACTGTACCCCATGACTGAGTTATTGTACACAGATATGATTCAATAAAATAAATAAATAAATAAATAAATAAATAAATAAATAAATTGAGAGACAACATAAAAAAATAAAAAAAAAGAAGTAAAAAATGGAATTGCTCTGTTTAAATGTTTATTTGTTTGTTTAGAATTCCTCTCCACCACTCCCATTTATAGGTTTCTTTAGAGCAAGGACTTTGTCAGTTCTGCTTACAGATATATCTGAAACAGAACTCCAAATCAATATTTCTTTCATATAAAAATGATTTGATAACGTGAAAAGAAAACTTAGTTTGGTATACTTTTCTATCCACAGAAATATGAAAGTAGAGCTTAACAAAGAAGCTTATTAAAAATGCAATACAGCAGAGAGAGCTTGTAGTTTAAGTACTGGAAAAATAGACATTGGACTTGGCACTTAGGAGGTTATTAGTGATTGGTTAAGGAAACTTTCAGTGCAGCAGTGAGAGCAGAAATGACTAAGTGAGGAAAAATGAAAGAAGTCAGTAGCATTCAGGTCGTTGGACTTATTTTCAAGAAGTGTTTAGCTAACAAGTGTTTGGCAGCTAGGCGTGTGGGTAGACTCACATGGGTGCTTTTCTCCTTTTTTAAACTATTTCCTGCCTACGGACAAAGTTGAGCACCTGCCCAGTCAAAGCACAACCAATTACATTACATTCATGGAATGATAACTTGTTAGTATCTATAGTTAAACACATAAGGCATTAGGATTTTAATAGATACTTCTTATAAAATAATGTGTATGAGTTATACAAAATACAAATTAAAAATAAAAGACACCTTTTATTCATGTTTAATATTTAATGTTAACTTCTAAGCTTTCTTTCTGCATGTATTTAAGAAAAACCATTACTGATTTATAGTTTTGTATGGATGCATTGTCATGTCATATATTCTTTACTTTTTAATAACCACACTATTACATTTTCTTCAAATAGGACTTTTAGTTGGTCCCATGTTATTCCATGGATATAAACTTCCTTAACTATTCTCCTGTTCGGGGATATTTAGGTATGTGGAAGACATTTTCTATTCTTTGGCTGCCCAGCAACTTCTGAACATTCTTTTTATATGAGAGGAGTTTTCTATATACATGTCCTCACTCCCTAGCTTCGAAAACTGAACTCACTCTCCCTGCCTCCCCTGCCAGCCAAAGGTGGAGTCAGGGGATGTCGGCCCTACCAGGCAGACACTCTGCAGGATCCTTCGGTGAGGAAGAAGATCAGAGAGATTGGGCAGATTTTTAGCTATTGACAACAGCATGCTGGTATCTGGCTATTGGGGTCATGATTGCTAATGGTCAGTGTTTAGGATCCAGCCTCAGTGGTGTGAGCTATGGGTTCTCTAACCAAAACAAACAAACAAAACAAAACAAAAAAAATCTGGAGTTTAAGGGTTTTCCCCAGAATGGTCCAACAATGTGCCTATAGAGCCCCACAAACCTGACACAAGCACTCCCTGGAATTCTGTAAGCCACTTGTAAGACATTTCTCTTTTGTTTAAACAAGTTAAAGTGGGTTCTGTTTTTGTTTGTTTGTTTAATCTAAGAAACTTAAAGATTCAAAGTTGTTATTCATGTCTGGCTGAGATGAATATATTTGTACACCACTTTCTTCACTTTTAAAGTTCTCATAGAATTTCTAAGTCAAGTAATGTGAACATTTTTAAGGTTTTAATATAAATTAGCAAATCCTTGAAAGACTACCGACTTAGCGTAAGAGTGGCAACAGATGAAGAGTCATTGTAATGTGTTGCCAACGTTGAATAGTAACTCTAAAAAGTTTTTCATTAAATAGACAAAATAGCCCTTCCTGTTAGTAGGAAGTAGGTAGTAGGGAAGCTCTTCCCTTTCCTTATTTTTATGAGGATGATGTAATTTTCTTATTGATCTATAAATGCAATTTATAAATTAAGATAAGTGATATTTATCATATACATTGGCAAATATATAATGATTTATTTAAGATTTTTAATTCTAATTATATTCGTTTTTGATGTGTTAGAAGTTTGATATGTTCATGTGATCAAATTTTAAACTGATTTTTATCATATTCTTATGTTTGAAAACTTTTCCCTGTCTAGATACAATTTCCAAGGCACCATTTTATAATGCCCTGGACTTTCTCAAAAGCCTTCAGTCTTTCCTAAAACTCATTCAGGTAAGGAGGACCCCAAAGCCTAAACCCAGAGTAAAAAAATCCTGCCACAATGACCCTAATCCATCTTTTGAACCTTCTAGTCATTCTGTTTTCCCCAGGGGTCAGCAACATAGTTCAACTATAGATTAAACCACATGAAATTGCTGATATTTGGTCATTTTTGACCTAAAAAGAGTCACTTCATTTGGTTCAATCGACATACCTAATGAAAATGTGTTCATTGTTTCTCGATGTTGTTTTTTACACCAGTCTCACCACCCAAGATGCTGCCTTTGATTCTTTTATGTCAAGACAACTTGGAGACTGAGCTGAATTCCCATTCCTGAAAGCTAACTTTGAGGAGCAGTGCCATCCTTGGTTCTTTATTCACAAGCCACCTCTTTGATGTTGGATATTGACTGTTTTGTGACCCCATCTGACGTATTTCTGAGTTGTGACCCCCCCAAAGAGAAACACCCTTCTTAGTAATTATAATTAGGAAAGCCACCACTATCCATGGCCCTCTTTGGGGTCCCTGTTATTGTTGCCAGGTAAATATTTTCCACTTTCCAGTGAAATGCTCACACAAGGCACAGGGTGAGTAAAATGCCTATTGATGAAGGTCCTTAAGTGACCATCTTTCTGGATAACTTCCTGAGGTCAATTTATACAATAAAAAGAACCCAGATCTGATGCTATGGGGCAGATATTGAGCACAAAACTCCTCTGAGATTTCTCGAAAGTGGGAAGATTTTAGAAAAGTAGATAAAACACTTGTGAAATAAAGGAGAGAAAACTAGTGAGGCTAGTGAGGCTGACTCTCACTAAACCCGTGGGCTTTGGTGAGGCCCCAAATGAAGTCTGGGCAGCAGAAAGAGGAGCCAGACAGTGCTGAAAACAACAGGAGGAGAGTGAAGGCCATGCAGGCAAGAGACGGTGACTCAGAACACGACGGGCTTCAGACTTGAGGCTCAGTTTTCGATGTTGTCTCTGTACAGAGCCCTGGTCTGGTTTGGGAGATGGAAGAGGGGTGTGGTGGAGCACAGATAGGTTGGAGATGCTGAAGGATGAAGAAAGATGTGAAACATAAGACGACAATGAAAGTGATCTTCACACTTTAATAGAACTATGAATTGAGGAAGATGGAAATTGTTCAAAGGAGTAAATACCAGCAGCCAGCTCCTGGTAAGAGTTAATGGAGCAACAACTTTTTTCTCCTTTCAAGAAATTCTTGCTATACTTACTTCTTGCTATACTTACTATGTCCTTGGCTGTGTAAGTTAAATAGTTTGATGAAAATATTTCAGATTTGAAACCAGCACATTGTACCCCTTGATTTCACTAATGTACACAGCTATGATTTAATAAAAAAAAAAGAAATTCTCCCACATAATCCATGTTTTAAAGCTATCTCACTAACCTGTAGAAATTATATTATCTACACAAATCATTAGATTAGCAAACATCTACTTGGAACAATTCAAGAGTATGCTGCTATTGGCCACTGGTCAAGCACACCTTATGGTTTAAGCAAATACTTTTCTTCTAACATATGTAGTATACGATTTTAAGCCTGTAAGGTGATCTGCTTTTTGTTTAGGGATCCATGGAAGGAAATGGTAGCTTAGGAAAGAGGGAAAATCTGGGTCATATTGAGAACTCCATGAAAGCATTGTACCTCTGAGAAAGAGAATTAATGAGACTTTTAAAAGAGGAGTAGTATGGGGAAAAAATGGTGAATTCAGCCACGCTTAGTTTAGCATTTTTCCTTAGGCTAAGTCTGACTAAAATATGGACTGTATGGATTAAGGCCAAGGAAGGATTTGTTTCTTTTTCTTTTTCTCAAGGTTTCACCAAAAAGAGTTTAATTGCATTTGGGGTGGGAGAGGAACTATGAAATATTTGGGGAATAAAATAAGACGTTGTTGGCTAGCCATGCAAACCAACCATCTCAGTATCGGGGGATCTCAGTAAGGATGCTGACATCATCACAAGAAAGTGGTCTCCAATATAGCTGTTACTATTGTGTCTTCCCACATTTTTACTTACCTCTAATCTCCTTCATTCCTTTCACCCATCTTTCTCTCCCTTCACACCCTTCTTTCCATCTGGTAAGAGTTTGCCAGAATTCTCAGCACAAATATCTACAAAAACACTTTTGAGTTTAAGATCTTTACTTCCAGCACCTTCCTCAGCTCATGGCTGTGTTTCAAAGAAGATATAACTCCAGCAAAGCTTAGGAATTCTAAATATAGACTGTTGTTTCCACAAGAAAACACATTTTCAGGGCAAAAATTAAGGTTAGGTGGCTGGGGTACAACGACTGTGTTGTCTGAATACGACTTTCTTGTCTTGTACCTAGAGAAGTATATATCTCATCTTCAAAAATCTAACTATATTGTAAACTGTTGAGAACATGCTCTCTGGGTGACTACACAAATTTATTCCCTTATTCCTTTATATGTGGACTGTGGTTGCACATAAGTATGAAGTTCGTAAATGAATGGTTGTGTGTTTGAAATGCTTAGGCTAGACTTAAGATCATATGCACATTGTACCATAGCCTTTTGAAAAGCATCATGAGCATTCTTTCTCTGGAACAGTGTCCTTTGGTTGGGGTAAGAATTAAAAAGTTCCATATGAGGTTAAAAAGCATAATAATAATAATAATAATAATAAAGTTTTACTACATGGATAACTCATAAATAATTCTTCCTGTCATTCTCTATGTCTTGACTTTGAGCAAACCAAATATTCCAAGTGCTGAGAAATCTACCTGCTTTGTAAAGCCCCATTTTGTGAAAAAATCAAACAAAAGTCTCAGTCCTCTCATTTTGAAATACAGAGCTCAGCTAGCATGAACGCTTGCTGCCAAATGTGAAGCAGTGATGGTCTGAGTCCCCCTCCTGCCTGACTGGAGCTTGGCTGGAGGGAGAATCACAGGAAAGCAGAAGGTTGATCTCTCCCTCTGTCTCTCCAAGGACTGGGTTACAAGTGCTCTCTGGGGTGTGCAAGGAGCCCTGAATTCTCTATCTCCATTCTCTTCCTTGGCAGCAGCTCATCTTGGCAAAGAATCAATCAAAGCCTGACTAGATTAGGATGCAAAATATTTAACTTGTATATATTAGAGAAGAGTTCTTCCACCTTCTGAAATGTAGAGAAGAGTCAATGCTATTCATTTCTAAATAAATCCTATGCTCATTATTGGGGAGAGCAGGTCATTTTGGTAACTCAAGCATGATGACCCAATTAAAACTCAATATAAAAATTCAGCATGCCATATAGTACTTTACCTGTCCAAAGTAAACACAGACAAGCACAATTTATTTTACTGGAGCATCCCTCATGCAAAATTACTAGTGAGTATATCACAACCAATTACAGGCCACTGTATATGCAAATTATTACTTTTTCAATTATTTATAGAGAGCTATGAGTGTACACAGCCCTTTGTAGACCATCAAACGCAGAAGACAAGGGCTCTGAATGAGAAAATCTAAATAGCAGGGACTTTTCACAGAGAGATATGGTTGGGTGGCAGAGAAACAAAATGAAATTCATTTGCAGACAATTGAAGGAGAAAATGAAAAAAAAAATTACAACTTTCGCTGTTCATGAAAGCGAGTAGAAACTAGTCATGAGAACAAGCATAGGCCTCATGAAAATCTGGAATCATAGCAAATGTTTTTATTTTTTTATTTCTTATACTGATACTACCATATCCTTTTCTTCTAATTTATTTTTTTACTTTATCTATCTATTTTATCTTTTTATCTATCTATCTGGCATCTATTTTTCTATCTGTTTATTTATTTTTAGTCAAAATGTATTCAGTAAAAGACCTCACAGGGTAAGCAAAGTTAGGAGAAATGAAAGAAATTTAAATCTAGCATTTGCAACACAGTTAGCAGTCAAGGATAAACACCCCAAATACGTAAAAACCTTAAAAGTCTATAAGAAAATGACAAAGTACCCACCTCCAACTCATAGACAAATTACTTGAAAAAACAATTGCCCCAAAACGAAACACAACTGGTCAATTATGGCTAAGAAAAGATGTTAAATATTATCACTAACTAGAGGAAATTCTAGTCGAAATAAGATACTTTTTTGGCAAACATTTTAAAATTCGGTTATACGTTGGCAATGGCAAAGGAATTGGAAACTCTCAAACAGCTGGTTGGAGTGTAGACTGGTTTGGCTGTTGTGGAAGAAAATTGGCAGTTTTATAATTAAAACTTTTTTTTAAAGTACACATCCAATGTCCCAACCATTTTATTTTTTCCATCACCCAAGACTTCATTTTGGAGATATGTTTAACAATGCTTTTAAAAAGGTATTTAGAACAGTGAAAATATTCTATGTGATGTGTCAATGGTAGATGTATGACATTATGCATTCATTAAAACTCATGGAACTTTACAACACAGAGCGGACCCTGATATAACTATGGACTTCAGTATCAATATATCACCAGTGTCCATCAATGCTAGCAAATATGCCGTGGTAATGCAAGCTACTAGTGATTGGGGAAACCAAGATAGAAGGGGGTGGGGTTGAGTATAGGAGCTCTACTTTCTGCTCAGTATTCCTTAAGCCTAAAATACTGCTCTGGAAGATTATTAATTTTTAAAAAAGGGAAAAAATAATGACCAACATCCTAACACTATTTGAGATATGGTGTCATTCACAGTAACAATGCTGACAACCGGATGATCTAGCAAAAAGAAGAGAAAGAAGCATAAATGTATCAGTGTGTGTTAACCCACAGACAATGGTGGTAGTAAATATTTTTTATTTTATGTATTCCCCTTTTTAAAAAAATTGTATATGTGACTTTACTCCAATTATAGGTAAACTTCTTGAGATCTCAAAGGCTTTTCTTAACTTGACTTCCTTTGTAGTCATCCTAAACAGAGAAATATTAACATCCTTAACGTTATTGTCTGCATGAATATCACACTTTCTGACCAATTTTATTTTTACATAGAATAAACCAAAAGTCTGTCAGAAACAAACACACAATATTAATGTCTTTTTATGTGTTGATCCTAAAGAGAATTTATATGGCAAAAAAGAAAAAAAAGTAATAAAGACACATTTCATAATTTTATAATTTCAGAATTTTAAATAATAAATTTCTGTCTTCTGTATTGCTAGAAGAACTTTGTAATCATGGTCTACCGTTGCCCTGTCCCTCCCAGCCTTGCACACATTAATGCCACTATCCCACCTAACATTTGAGGTATTCCACCTACAACAACGTGTTTTGCTGCTGTTTTGTCTCCTTGTTTGTTTGTTGTTTTTTGCTCCTGGCATCATTCTTCTCTTGCTTTCACCTCTTTCCTGCCTCCTCACTTATAAAGCTTAATTGGATGCAGTTGCATTGCCAGCTCTCATCTGCCTCTCAGCTTCCAAGTCTTTGTGTCTATCCTTCTACAGGGCTATAAGCCAAAGTTTCCAGACAAATTGGATGGCATATTAGCAAGTTACCAAAATAATCCTTCCATGGATTCAAAGGACAGCATATAGAGCCCCAAGATTAAAGTTTAAAAACTCAGAAACCTTCTTGGATGTTAGGTTGTGTTTCTGAGATATTAAAGTTTACACAAAGAAGTCATCATCATCTGATATTTGAGAAGGACTCTGGAGTGGGACCAAAGGACTGTTGAAAGATCCAAGCCATTGCAAATTGACTTGGCACGGGAAGACCCTCCTGAGGAGTAAAGAAAACCAGTGCAATGTCACTTACAGCAGCAAACGCCATATGCTTGACTCAGCATCCATTACTGGGCAATGGAGCCAGCGAAACTTACAGATCTGACAAGTAGGGCACTGCGTTGTCAATCAAAGCACTACACTTCCTCCGTCCAGTAAGTTTATGAGGACACATTCTTTGCCACAGAGTTCCACTAAAATCTGGAGATGTATGACTTTATTATGATGTTTTCATTTCAATTTTCAAATTCTGGGACAATGGCTTAAAAAGGAAAAGCAAAGATGTGATGAAAAAAATAGCATATTCAGCTGAGACAGGTTTCTTGTGAAGAGCTTAAATATGTCAAGATACACTCCTGTCTTTCTGGAAGATAGAAAGTGATTAGGAGGGAAGATAATGCACAGAACCTTTCAATGAGGCTTACTGTTCCTGGTGGTGTAGACTTTAGAGAATAACGTAGAAGAACTTTCTTAACTATTGACTAAAATGTCAGTGAAAATGGACATTGTATTTCAGAGATTTTCGAAGACATAATAAATAAATAAGAGTAATACAATCACTGAGGTAATGGTTTTTTAAGGAATTTTAAATAAAACACCTGAGTAAGAAAATAGATAAACTATTGGAGAATTTTGTTCAGATGATACCTGTCTTTTCTAAATGAGTGTAGTAATGAGGTATCACTAAAACAGGCTGAAAGAGCACTTTTTTCCTCACCTTTTAATAGTCCCTGAATGAAAGGACAAAAGTATACATTAAAGTACATAGAATTAAACTTAATAATAATTACGAGTGGTCTTGGGAGGAACGCTTGAGCCCAGGAGTTTGGGGTTGCTGTGAGCTAGGCTGACACCATGGCACTCTAGCCCAGGCAACCAAGTGAGACTGTCTCTAAATAAATAAATAAATAAATAAATAAATCGAGGTGGTTATTATGAAAGTAAGAAAGTCTTAAAAAAATGTGACACATAAACTTATCAAGAAAATATACATTGTATAGGAATCTAAGGTTGCATTTGGTACTCTTTTAATTGATTATATTCATTAAAGTATGAATTAATAATTTCTCATCTCTTTGAAAGAAATTAATGAAATATAGGAAAATACAAATATTATTTCCCTCCCCACCCTTAACTCTATCCCTTTGTTCATCAGCGCTAACAATGCGGAACATATCCTTTCATAACTTGTCTTGATAATAAAAAATGCTTTAAATATTCTTAGACCAATCTTAGAATTCTTTGCAAACATAGATCATGTATTATTCAACTATATAACCTCAGTAAATAAAAAATGATCAAATAAACAGGCGAATTAATGAATCTTTGCTACTATTTGATGATGAAATGTCTTCAGGCAAGATATTGCATCTTATTCATCTTTGTATTCTAATTAGCTAGAACATCAGCACACAACATCAGTAGTGTGTAGTCATTTCATTTTTCTGGAACTTTTGAATAAATGCACAAAGGAGTGAACTTCAATCCTAAATTGGTTGATTATGGGGAAAGTGAAGGAGAAAAATAAACAACAAAATAAAGAAATAAACATAAGGAAAAGAGGTGAAGGAAATGTGAGTGAAATAGTGAAAAAATGAGCAAGATGGAAGAGGAAAGAGAGAGAAGCAAAGAAGCAGACCTAAAGAAAAATTCCCATAGTCAAAGAATGCATCTGGTAGCAAGGCAGTGACAAGAGACCCCCAAACAGAGCACATTCCCTCAGTCTCAGCCATCCACTTGCCAAGAGCCATCTTTAACTTCTTCTGCCTCTCTTTCTTCTGCATCTAAGTAATTATTGAGAACCTCTCTGATGTTTGACCAAAACTTTTTCCTTTCTTGCCAGTCTTTTCTTCCCATCTTACACAATTTTACAAATGAGAGCTAGATAAGAAATAAAAATATGCCATGTGACAGATATAAATGCAATCAACTTATCCCTTTTAAAGATACTAATGACTTAAAATTACAGGGATTTAGAGTACAAGCACATGGGATAGAAATGGCATCATCACCTGGGGGAACAATGAACTTCAAAGCATACTTCATCCATGTTTTAATTAAGGTATTGTTGAGATTTATGAGAAGCAGTAACTTTCATTGAAATGTATAAGAAATAAGATATTTGTGCTGCAAGACCAATTTAGATTAATGTTACTGAGAGAAAAAAAAATTAACCTTTGTGTTACTAGTCAAACGCTGTCCAGTTTTTTAAGATCACCAAATGAATTTGAATTTCCTTGTGTTTGAGGTGATTAGGTGAATCCTGCATGAATACAGACACAAATGTATGAAATAGGCTATTACAGTCATTCAAATTTTGAACTCTGATATTCTATAATTACAACATAAATTCCTCATTTTCAAGGTAGTTATATAATATATGCCACAAAGTAGAAACTGAACTTTCAGGGAAAGATAATGTCTAGATTCCAGATTAAAATATGATATTTATATCAATATTTGCCTATGTATCTATATAAATTTGATATTTGACATTTGCTTACCTTAGAAATTTAAGACATGATAGTTCTACTTTGGGTATTTGAAGCAATATTTTGAAAGAAAATATACTCTCTAAAAGTTAGGTATACACATAGTTCATTAATATCATTATAAGTCTACGATGCAGGAGTGGTTCTAAATTTTGAATTTATAAAATTATATATTTTAATATCAAAACACATTTTATAGAAGTAAATCTATGTTATGTTCATTTTCTTTTATTCATTAAATGTATTTATGGTCTTTCTCTGTACCTTCTGTAAGTTTTAAGCGTACAAATTCAATGACAGTATCACATCTGGCATGTATAATGCTTTTTTCTCCTTCCACACAATTGTGAGATCATTACACTCTTTCTCACCAAACTCAAACATGCCCTCAGCATCCTTCTCATCACAGACAAGTAAACATGACCATTTGGTGAGCGGTTGCATGCAAAAATGCAATGAAGTTGATCCGTGACGTCAAAAAATACAGGGTCTAGTTATAGTATGCAGCACATTGACGTTTCAGTAAGGCAGGGTTTTGGTAATTAGTGTGAGCTGTTATGAATTCCTTGGGGGCAGAGGTCATTGCAGGCTGGAGCAGGAAGAGAGGTAAATTTAGGTAATTGGTTTGTCATTCGGTCTTGAACTATGGCTTAGAATTTAAAGGGAAGAAGGATGTAACAAAATCATCATTTTGTTTTGTTTAAACAAAACAGTAAGAACAAAAATACAGGTAAAGAATGAATGTGCCCTGTACACGTATTCATCATTATGCAAAGTGTTATTTCTTTTTAAAAATGTGCACTATTATAACTTCTTCAGTCCCTAAGAAAACTCCCAATTTGAGCTTATTTCACCGGGACTGTTAAAAAAATACACCTTCTCCTATGAATTTTAAACTTCTGACATGTTCCCTTTCAGCTTGTGTCTTTCCAGCTAGAGTTTAAATTTTCCAGTCTATCGCCTCTTATCCCCTTGAGCATTTTATTTGTCATTTTCTGTACAAGTTGAAAGCACACAGACTCTTTCTTGAAAAGAGTAAAAAGGGCCCTGGTGACAATAACTTCTCTTGTGCAGACTCATGTGAGTTTATGAAAAAGTGTCCCAGGAAATCATTTTGGATGGCCTACTCCCTGACTTCCCCCTCCATACGTCACCCACCATTAATCCCTTCTTTTATTCTACAAAAATGTATCAGTTGCCAACCACCCACAAGTTTTTGTCCAAAACATTGGATTTAAAAGATGAATGCAGCCTTTCCCTTCCAGGACCAAATGTCTAATAAAGTAAACAGCTGTATAAAAATATTTTTTTAATGAACAAAATGCAATGATGGATATGTTCAAAATATCTTGAGAGCAATAAGAAGTGGTGTGTAGCCTATTGGGGGAAGGAATAAATCAAGGAAGACTTTTTGGAGGCCATGGTACCCAGGTATCCTGAAGACTAAAATGATGTTGGCCAAAGAGAGGAGCTTTTGAGTTACCCATTTTACAAACACAGGAACAAATTGCTTATCCCATTAGAAATTGGCTTATGTCATTTGCTATCATTGTAATTCTGCCTGCAGCACACAAATGACTAAGCTTTGGCTTCTAACCAACAACCACTCACATTTCAAAACTACAATGCTAAGCCTTCAGTTGTGAATTTCTTTCTCAGCATGGGGAATATTACACTGGCCTAATCCATAATGGTTCACAGATGATTCACTGAAGGAAACCACTGCCTAGTGATGAGAAGATAAACTGATTTTTACTCGATTAGTGCTTTGGCAAATGTCCCTGGATTTGTATCACCAATATCACCTGAGACCATGTTAGAAATGCAAATTTCCAGGCCTATTCTTAGACCTACTGAATCAGAAACTCTGTTGGTACTGCCCGTCAATGTAAGACTTAACAAGCATTTCAGGTATTTCTGGTCTGCTTAAACCTTGAGAATAATTTCTCTGGATAGGAAACAAATCACACTATAACAGTGATCATTAGTTTCCGGAAGAAAATCTGGAATGTTCTCACTAGAAAAGAAGAATGGATGACCAGCAGCTAACAGCATATGTTGGCTCTATCCAGGTGCAATAAAGTAAGTCAGAATCTCTAGACTGATAGCAAAGCTCAGCAGTCAGCTGTTCAACTTTATTCATATATATAATATTTGGAAAAAATATCTGAAAAGATAGAAATAGCAAGTAGAAACTCTATTCCATTTCTTTAATTGCTTTAATTAATAAAAGAGTTAAGGGAATTTAAAATGTGTCTTTTAAAAACATCATGGCCCTCCTTTTAAAGCAAGGCTTCAATTCAGATCTTTCTACTTACTCCATTTGCACGTCCACATTACAATTTCTCTATGCCAAGGAAATATGAAAATCTATATTTTTCCATTGTACCATGTTAATATTCATTTTAATGACATAATATAAAAATTCCACTTTGCCGAGAACATCCATAGCATAAATACCGTATAATAAGACATTTTAATTTCAGTAGCAAAAATGTGTGCTCTTGCATTGCTCTAGCATGATGGATAAGAGCATCCAAATTCGCTTTTTAGCACAACCTTTGGTCTACATTAGCAAAAATAAATATTAACATAAGAAATATATGATGGAAAATCTTTAGCACTATATAAACGAGAAATCCAAAATGGTATATTGATCTTTAAGCCACCTAAAATAAAAATGTATTAAGCAGTTCTAAATATTTCCCTAGCAAAAGCCCTCAGTATTTCACACACACACACACACACACACACACACACACACACACACACATATATATATATTTTTTTGATGACTTAAAAAGGAAGAACATGTTAAACTTGGAAGCAACTCTTGATGGTTTGGGCAGGAAATTAGTGGGTATATCTAGACAGATTTCCCTGATATGAGAATGTATTTCTTTACGTGTGTTTGAAGTCAACTTCTTTTAAGTTAGGTAAAGAACATGCCTCTTTTGATTCCCTAAGAAGAGAGAGTACATGTTCATACGAATGACTCCCCTCTGTGTTCACACGAGTGAAATAGCTAGTTTATAAGGAAACTGAAATCCTGAGAGAAAACCCATCAATTTGGATAGAGGATCTAGGAAAGGAGCTCACGTTGTGTGAAGAACACAGAAAAAATACCTCCTTTCTCTTTTTCTTGCTGCCCCAGCCCATCTTCTCTCCACTGATGTTGGTGCAGAGACTACCATTCTGAGAGAAACACTTTCTAGCTAGAGACAGAGAAAGTGGACTTTTAAAGCTAGAGAATGTGAGAAAAATATTGACAAGAACAGAGGAAGTACTCTCATTAAGTATATAAATTGACAAAAAAACCCCAACTTACCTCCCAAGGTTCACAAGCCTAGAACATACCCAAGAAACAGCAGAATTTTGAGAGTTGAACTATGGTGTAAACTACTAGCCAAGTCGCAGCTGAAATTTCTAGTGTTACTTCCAAGGGGACAGATAAAGAGTACAGCAAAGCCTTTGAATGCTCCACTGATATTGGAATAACTGTGCACACAAGGCAAAAAAAAAGAGGATATAGTCTGAAGCATGTGCTCTTTTGATTGACTGTTAAAGAAAAATCCAAACTTCTCCAGAGTATCTTATGGATTCCAAAATCTCAGAATAGAATATTCAAAATTCTTATGATGCGAAGTTCTTCAGTAGACAGAGAACTAGGAAAATGTGATACATTTCACAAAAGAAAAGATGATCAACAGACATCAACCTCCAAATGACACAGGTTTGGAATCATAGAAATATCTTGGAGATATCACAGGTTCAGTTCCAGGCCAGTGTAATAAACCAAATATCTCAATAAAGTGAGTCACAGAGATGTTTTGGTTTCCCAGTGCATGTAAGTACAGTAGTCCATTCAAAGTGTGCCATGACATTGTGTCTTAAAAAAAACATGTACATACTTTAATTAAATAATACTTTATTGCTAAGAAATGCTAATAATCATTGTGTCTTTTTCAAGTAGTAATCTTTTAGTTAAAGGAGGCCTTGCCTCAACATGAAAGGCTGTTGATTGATCAGAATGGTGTTTGCTAATGGTTGGGATAGCTGTGGAAAGTTTGTACAGTAAGATGACAGTGAAGTTTGCTGTGTCACTTTACTCCTTTCTTTCATTATAGATTTCTCTGTATCTTGCTGTTGATAACATTTTACCCACAACAGAATTTTTTTCAAATTAGAACCTATCCTCTCAAACCCTGTTGTTTCTTAATCAACTAAATTTATGTGATATTCTAAACTTTTGGTTGTTATTCAAAAATGTTCATGGCATCTTTAGTCGGTATCCATGCCATCTCAAAAAAATGAAAAAAAAAAAGCAAAAAAACAAACAAACAAAAAAAAAACACTTTCTCTACACATCCATAAGAAGCAACTCTTCAGGGAATAAATTTATATCCCAGGATTACACCAGTTTAGTCCCATTTCCAGGTAAAACTTCTAATTCTAGTTACCTTGCTATTTCCACCACATCTGCAGTGAAGCCTAGAACCTCTCAAAGCCATCTACTGAAGCCTAGAACCTCTCAAAGCCATCCAGAAGGTTGAAATCAACTTCTTCAAATTCCTGTTAATGTAGATATTTTGGTCTCATATGAATCACACATATTCTTAATAGTATCTAGAATGACAAGACCTTTCCAGAAGCTTTTACTTTGCCCCAGACCATCAAAAGAATCAGTATGTATGGCAGTAATAGCTTTAAAAATGTATTTCTTAAATAATAAATTTTAAGTTCACATTACTTCTTAATCCATGGACTTCAGTATGCATGTTGTGTTAGCAGGCATGCAAACAACATTAATGTCCTTGTGCATCTCAGTTAGAACTCTTAGGTGACCAAGTGCATTGTCAAGTTGCTTTAGTCATTCAATTAACAGTATTATGTATGTGTGTGTGTGATCAAATACATGTAATTGAACCTCATTTATATCATTTCTGCATTTTGGGAGTATACATCCAAATTTCTACCTGATATCTTCTGTCTATAAAACTTCCTTTAGCATTTTTTTATAATGCGAACCTTTGTCAATAAACTTAGTGTTTTCTGAGGTAAAATATTTTGTCTTTATTTTTGAAAGCTCTTATTACTCTACACAGAATTTTATCCTTCCTTCCTTCCTCGCTCCCTGCCTCTCTTCCTTGCTCCCTTCCGCCCTTCCTCCCTTCCGCCCTCCCTCCCTTCCGTCCTTCCTTCCTTCCGTCCTGCCTTCCTCCCTCCCTCCCTCCCTCCCTTCCTTTTAAGGTATGGCTCCATCGTCTTCTGACTTGCATAGTGCAGGATGAGAAGTCTGCTGTAATGCACACGTATTTTCCCTGCGTATTGGCTAAAGTTTTTACTTCATTTTTGTCTTTCATTGGTTTGGCTATTAAATCTCTACTTTTTTTTTTTAATACAATGTTTACATTAATTCTTTCATTAATTTGGGATTCTTTGAATTCTTATGTTAATTTGGGAAAATTCTCATCAATTATCCTTTTAAATATTTCCTCAGACCAATATCCCTCTCATTTTTCTTCATAAAAATGATTTCATGAATTATAAGATCATTTGATACTTTCTCACAGCTTTGGAATGTTCTACTTGTTTTTTCGTTTCATTCTGTTTCCTCTTTGTAGTCCTGTTGGATAATTTCTGTTGACTTATCATTAAGCTAACTTATTCTTTTCTCATATATGTAGAGTCAATTTATACATTTGTCAAAAAAGCATTCATTTCTGATAGCTTTTCTTTATTTCTAGCATTTTCATTTGACTTCATGTAGTTTTCTTTTTTTATTTTTTTTTTATTAAATCATTTGTACATAGATCACGAATACATTTATGTCATCATGGGATTCAATGTGTTGATTATTTGTACAAATTGGAATGCTTACATCCTACTAATCAACATAGCCTTCACCTCATTTACCCAATTGCAGTGTTTAGACATTTGTGTTCTACACCTGATAGATCCAACTTGTACTTGCAATATGCTCCATAGGTGTGGTCCCCTACAAACCCTCCTTTTATCAACCCACCCCACTCCCTTCCCCTCTGCCTCCTCTTCGCTCCTTCATCCTAGGCTATAGTTGTGTTTCATTTTTCATATGCAAGTGTGAGTGATTATAAATTGGTTTCACAGTAGTACTGAGTACATTGGATTTTTTTTTCCATTCCTGAGATACTTTACTAAGAAGAATATTTTCCAGCTCCATCCATGTAAACATAAAAGAGGTAAAGTCTCAATTGTTTTTAAAATGCTGCATAGTATTCCATGGTATACACATACCACAATTTATTAATCCATTCATGGGTTGATGGGCACTTGGGCTTCTTCCAGGAATTGGCAATTATGAATTGAGATTCAGTGAACAATCTGGTGCAAATATCTTTATTGCCAAATGATTTTTGGCGCTTTGGATATACACGTAGAAGAGGAATTGCAGGATCAAACAGCAGGTCTACGTTTAGATCCCTGCGTGTTCTCTAAAATTCCTTCCAAAAGGAACATACTAGCTTGCATTCCCACCAGCAGTGCAGAAGTGTTCCCTAGTATCCACATCTACACCAACATCTGTAATTTTAGGATTTTGTTATATGGGCTACTCTTACTGGTATTCGATAGTATCTCAGAGTGGTTTTGGTTTGCATTTCTCTGATGATTAAGGATGGTGAGCATTTTTTTCATGTGTCTGTAGACCATGTGCCAATCTTCTTCAGAGAAGCTTCTATTCATGTCTCTTGCCCACAATGAATGAGGATCACTTGTTTTTTTCTTAGTAATGAGTTTGAGTTCTCTGTGGATTCTGGTTATTAGACCTTTGTGGGAAATATAACTTGCAAAATCTTCAGCCCTCCCATTCTGAGGGCTATCTATTTGTTTTACTTAATGTGTTCTTGGTAGTGCCAAAGCTTTTTAATTTGATCAGATCCCAGCAATGTATTTTTGATGTTGCTTCAATTTCCCAGGGTGTCCTCCTCATAAAGTATTCTCCCAGGCCAATTTTTTAAAGAGTTTTCCCTGCACTCTCTCTAAGAATTTTTATATTTTCATATAAATAAATGTTTATATTAAGTATTTAATATAAATTTTTAAGTTTAAGTCCTTTAACCAGTGAGAGTCAATTTTTGTTAAAGGAGAAAGATGTGGGTCTAGTTTCAGTCTTCTACAGGTCACCAGCCAATTCACCTAATGCCATTTGTTGAATAGGGAATCTTCCACCCAATTCAAGTTTTTGATAGGCTTATCAAAAATCAAATGATGATAAGTGACTCGGTTCACCTCTTGGTCTTTGATTCAGTTCCATACATCTACCTCTCTATTTTTGTGCCAGTACCATGCTTTTTTGATCACTATCGATGTATATAAAAGTCTAAAGTCTGGAAGTGTGATTTCTCCTGATTTGTTTTTATTTCTGAGTAATGTCTTGACTGTTCGAGGTTTTTATCTGTTTCCATATAAAGCAAAGTGCTAATTTTTTCAGGTCTTTAAAGTATGGCAGAGGTGCTTTAATAGGGATTGCATTAAATCTGTAGATTGCTTTAGGTAGTATAGACATTTTAACAATGTTGATTCTTCCCAGCTATGAGCATGGCTTATTTTTCTATTTGTTAACATCTTCAGCTATTTCTTTTCTCAGAGTTTCATAGTTCTCTTTATAGAGATCTTTCACGTCCTTAGTTAGATACACTCCCAGATATTTCATCTTCTTTGGCACTATTGTAAAGGGAATAGAGGCCTTGATTGTTTTTTCCCCTTGACTATTGTTGGTATATATAAAGGCTACAGATTTGTGAGTGTTAATTTTGTATCCT